>JAOTAV010023085.1:0-22363 GCA_026546445.1 Cyclargus thomasi
ACAAAGTTAAAACTTATACAAACTTTGTTAAACAATTTTTTAAAGTTTTAAAAATATAAAATTAAGCAAATTTAAAATTTTATGTCAGAATCTATCATTAAGAATTATAATTATTTCTCTCCTTAAAAACTAAAGTGATTTTAATTTTTAAAAAAAATATTAAACCAAAAGATCTTTATTAAAATAATGATATAAAAATTATGTTATGTTTTAAATAAGGATTATGAGCTTTAGAGTGAGTTTTCCTTAAGTGTATATTTTTTAATAAAAATAAACTATAACACAAAACATAAATACAATTTTTTAGTTTTATAAAAAAGTTATGGGGTTGACCCTCAAAATACTTTTAAATTTGCGTTTTTTTTTGTTTATAAATATATAAGAAAAAATCATATGCCTGAGAAAAGAACAAAGAAAGTGGTTATAGTTTAAAATCATTTTATTTTAACCACCGAATTTCATCGATGTATTCTTCAGGATTCAACATTATCTAATTTCAATTATATTATAGCGATTTTGTTTACAAGTAAAAACTACTATTATTATAGTTATGGAATCTTTGAGCATTAAAGCAAAGGCTCTGTAGAATTGAAAAAAGTATCTAAAAAAGTTCCTTTTTTAATCTTTAATACTGTTTGTAAGAAAAACAAGACAATGAATATATATTTGTTGTGCTCAAATACTTTATAAATAACCAGATTTTCATTTTTCTAACTTAAAAAATGTGGTGTAAGCTCCAAGAGACGAGTATTTAAACAAATTCTTATTCTTATATATAAAAATGATACAAAAATTTAAAATTTAAGCACGAGAGGAACAATAAAAGTAAATTAAATACGTGATAAACGAATAAAAAAATTAATATATTAATGCTTATCATTGAATATTTATCAATCGTAATAACTTCTTAATATTTATAAACAATATTAATGCAAAGTTATTTATTTTTGAGTTAAGTTTTGAAAAGCAAAATACATTTTGAAATAAGATTTAGTTTCCTTAGTAAAAATCTTAATTTTTATAAGCACAAAATAATAATTTTGACTTTTGTTCTTGTTTCTGTTTCTTAAACATAAAAAATTATATAAATATGTAAAGCGATTTTATAAAAATACAAATTAATGTAAAACTTAATTCAATTTTAGTTTACTAAAATAAAATAAGTTTTTATATAAATACAATAAAATTTACATTTATAATTGCTGGTTGTTCTAAATTTTGAAAATAACGCAACTAGGCGTACATTTTCTTAAATAATGATGAGGTTTTTAGATTCTGATTTTACCCATACGAAAAATAAAAATGCCAAATTGAAAACTTTTTTTATTTTTTTAACATGTCTGTTTAGTGTGAATATTTGAAAGGACCTTTTTATCATTAAAATAAAAAACTGATATATTTAATTTTGTGTTAAGTTTTCTATTTCAAAAAAATTTTGCAATTTTCACAAATTTCCTGAAGCATTCAATTATTGGTAGTGGAAGTATAAATTTAAAGTATTTTTAACAAATTTGATTTTATATTGCCCTCAAAGTAAATTTTTATTATAAACTAATTCTATTTTTATGTAAATTTTTAACAATGTTTTACAAAAACATATTTTTTATAAGTTTTAGATTTTCATATGTTTTTAAAAAAATTTAATTGCTTCTTAATATATAAAAATTAAATAAATAAACACAGTTTAAAATTCACTTTAATTTATAGATAAGAAATTAAAGATAGGAAATTACATATTTGTATAAAATTAAATTATCATGTTTTTGCTTATTTTAAAGATATTGGTAAATATAACACTTTACACTTGTATCGCTTTGTTTTTTCGGTTTAAGGGATGTACGAAACCTAACCCTAGTGAAAGTAAAAAGGATTCTGAACGAAGCAGGATTTTCTGAAATTTTCTGTTAAAGCAAAAAAAAAATCTTTCAAGGTTTAATAGAAAAGTAAAATAGTATATTAAAATCCTATCATTTTGTTCAAAACATGATTTACATTTTATAAAAATAAAAAAATTTTTTTAAAAATATTATCATTGTTTAAAAAAGTTATTTTTTTTATATCTAAATTGATTAAAACCTGAACTTAACCTACTTATAAGTTTAAGAAATATAGACCCTAGAGGATAATGAATAATGTACTATCAATTACTTCGTTTAAGTTGGATACCTTTTATAAATTAAAAAATTTTTGGGATAGTATAGAAATGGTTTACCATGCAGATAAAAGTTAATCGGTGCACATGAAAAGAAGCACAAATTCAAAACTTTCACTTAAGAGGATACTTTTTTAAAAATTAGGTTTAAAAAATGTATTATAGAATGTAATTAATATATTTAAAAGGTTATTTTGTCGAAAAGGCGATGTTACTAGAAATCTCCTGAAACTGAAACTTACATGTGAAAAATCTAAGAATAATAGTCACAGATTTTCCTGAGTAATGAAACAAATTGTGAGGAAGGCGTCAATATTGAGATTATTGAAACCATAAGTATGAAGCTTTGTATAACCAAAGACACCTCGTACAAAGTGTGGATAGTTAACGTCATTGAAGATATACAAAAATCCCTTTTTTGTGAAGTATACACACTACGGAATTCTTTCTCCCTAATTTCAACAATTTATATTGCGGAGTCTAAAATATACAACGGCAAGTTTAAGTCCTTTATTCCAGTATGTGATTACTTGAGTTTAAGAGTTTATCGTCGATCACTCTAAAAATTTTGTATATCTTATTATCGAAATCTATATCAAACCCATAGAAGGTCTTGATAATGACTTTAAGCATTTTGAAGCCTCATAATAGAGCATTGAAGGAATACATGCATTATTATTTTTCTTACATAAGACACAAGAAATTCATTTGGATAAGATTTGTATGCTTTAAAGAAAATTAAATACATCAAAAAATCATGGCGCTTTTTAATATTATTTATATTTTTTATATTAAAGATATTTAGTGATAAAAAGCTCCACTACACACATTAAAATGGTCGTAAAAATTACCTTGCTAATTTTCAAAACAATCACATTTTCTGTCCTATCTAGTATTATTATCTTCAATTTCGGTTTAAGTGGATTAAATTAAAATTTGGCTTTTTTACATAAAGAAAATAATGAGTTTTTTACTTGGTTGAATTATATCTAAATTCATATTTATTTGAAAAAAGATGTCGTTACTTCTATAAGAAATCTCTTTTATAACCTTTTTGAAATTTAATTTGTTTTTTACACTTAAAAAAGTAATTAAATTATTGATTCCTTTTCTATTTAATTAATTATATTTTGATTTAAAAAATTATAAAAATAAAGCAAATAAAATCAAAAACTTTAAAATTTACCAATTAACAAGATTCTGAAACAAGTAATTGCTGGCTTGAAGTTTTAGCTTCAGTTTCTTTTTCATTAAAGTAAACTTTATATAACATTTCATAATAAACATTAACATATAATTTTAAAATATTATCTATCCAGAAAGATGATTTTATAAAATCTTCACTATTTAAAAATTCTCTATAGTTTAAAATTTTCTGATCTAATTCAGTAAACTGATCAGTTATAGTAGAAATCAAAAGTAGTTTCATTCCCAAATAATTATTTTTAAAAATTTCATTAGAAAACAAGTCTTTTTTTAGAGCAAAAACAAGACGAATGGTATTTGATTTCTTTTTTATATCTATTTTAATGGTTTTTTTTAAAGTTATAGAGTTTGAAATGAATAATTCTAAATAATTAAATTGTATAGCTGTCTCGGGATATTTAAATCTCAGAAAGAATAAAAATACAGTAATCTTATAGGTTTGCAAGAAATCTTCACCAACGTTTAGTTTTAAAAATAGCCGGGATAAGAGATATTTTATTAAGATTACAAATCTCAATAAATTAGTGTTATTATAAAGGAAATTTAACCCCCTTATTTCTTGTATTTTTAGAAATTTGTCTTTGTTGAGTTCATAAATGTATAAAATAGTCTGTAAATAAAAAAGTATTTGACTTATAAGGCAATGATCAATGTATTCATAATTTATTTGTACAAAAATCTTTAATTCATTACACAATACCATTAAAAACTCACATTTACTAATCGCTTGAATAGACTTTATAAGTTTTTTCACATATGTGTATGTGGTTTCATTTTGTGCTAAATCTCTCCAACAATATCTGTAAAAATGTTCAATTGATAAAATAGGCTGAAAATGTCCTTCAAGTATATGAATAAAACTATCATACTCTTCTTTGTAAGATAAAAGATCTTTTTTCTCTAACTTAAATAAAACATAATTTCTTATTAAGAGGTCCAAATCATTGTTTTTTTCTGTGGTAAAAAACCCTGTCATCATATCATAAAACTTTATACCAACATCACTTCTTTTTGAATTAGGACAACTACTAAACTCTAATGCTGTATCGAGGGCAAAATTAGAAAGATATATTTTGTTTATATAAGAACAAAACACAAACTGATATCTGTTTTTTATTATCTGATCAATTTTTTCTAATTGGTTTAATTTTTCTGTATTTATTTGTTTAAGTTTGAGGATATCTGAATTGTTTTCTGTTTTTTTTTGTTTTAAGTTTTTTCCTTTTGTTTTTGTAAAACTAGTTGGATTCGCAGGTATTGACTCCAAAATTAATAATTTATTGCTGTCTCGCGATATCTTTTTTATTTTAGGGACGCGAAAATGAGTTTCATTATTAAACTTTGTGTCTGTTTTGTTTCTTTCTTCAATAACCGCATTTGATGAGAAACAAGGGTCAATTAAAACATCTATAAATAAGCTTTCGATAGAATCCTCAAATGATTGGCCGTTTTGTTCAAATAAAGGAGAACAATGTAATAGTGTAGAAAAAAAGCATAACAAACTTTTCATTTGGAGGATTATGAGAAAAAATCTTTTAAATATTTTAATTTTCTAAAAAAGGAAAATTTATTCTTTGGTCATTAAGATTAGAAATAAATTATAAATGTTATTAAAATTTAAAATTAGTAAAGTTTATCCTTTCCTTCAAAAACAAACATAGTTGTTCAGTACCCTTAAGAAAAAAATATAGATATTAAAAAAAATCGTGTTGTTGCTATAAAAAATCTATTCAAAAAAATTATTTTTATCTGACCTTAAAATGGGTTTTTTATTTTCTTGTAAATTAGAGGTTTTTAAGCAATTTTGACATTGTCGTCTTGATTAGATTAAATAATTATAAATCATTTATTAAGATATTTAAGAGTTGAAAATGTCTGTTAATATTTGCAATACTTACCTTTGTCTTTAAATTTCTTTTTATATTTATTCGGTGATTTAAACTCTTTTTATCGATCATAGAAATTAGTAAGGTACATGTTATTTATAAAAAATAAAATTTTAGCTGTAAATTAAGTGTTAAGCTAAATTTATGTTCACTTTAACCAAATAAACATTACAAATTTTGAATAAGATAATAACTATTAAAAAAATTTTTTTTACAATTAAGGTAAGAAAGATTAGTTTAATCCTATATTTAACAATTTTTCTTAGGAATTGAGGTTTTTAAAAGGCGGATTTTTTTATTTTAAATCTATCTTTATGTATGCTAGAAATTAATCTTGAACTTTTTTATGTTATATTTGATAAATATCATTTAATAACTCAAGTTACTTATACCAACATACAGTGATGAACAAAAAAGATTTGTATTTAAAAATATAAACTAAAATATATACGATATTCTCATCAAAAGAACTATCATCAAAATTCATCTAACATAATATATATTAAAAATCGGATATAAAGATATTTTTAAGACACTGTTATAAATAATGAGTATTCCGAATTTAAAAATATAACATGGACAAAAAGGTTTTGTATTTCATTTAAAAAAATTTTTTGGTGTAATTTCTTTTACTTTTTGCTACGTAATTATTAATTCCCACATATTAAAGGTAAAAGAAATCTACGCGAACTTATGATTGAACAAAAAAGAATGGTCGTTGGTTGGTCGAAAAATGGATTCACTTAAATTTAAATAGTAAGGTGATGAATCGTAATCAACAAAGCATTCATATGTCACCGTACGAAATAAAGAATCAACAATAATAAACAAAAAAATTTTCTCTGGTAGGAGAAAAGTAATAAATGAAAATATAGGCAAAATAATTTTAAAGGAAATAAATAAAACCGTTTCTTAACTGGCAAATTGTTACTCGAAAGTATACAAGAAACAAATAAAATTAAATTGTATGAAAAAAAAATACGAGGGTTTAAATTTTGGTGCTATAAAGCATGTTTACCATGTAAAGTCCCTTTGATTTCCAAAAAAAAAATAAAAAATAGAAGAAAAACTCTAGCACAAGCTTTTATTCTAAACAAAAATCATTCTGGGAAAGAATTATACGGTTATATGAAACTAAAATAAACCTTTTTTGTTCTGATAGCAAAAAAATATGTATAAAGAAGGGAAGAAGAAAGCACTGATGAAAAGTGTTTGGTGAAAACCGTCAAGATAAGTGGCTGAAGCATAATTTATTAGGGATGTATGAGTTCTAAAGGTGGTGGTAAACTGGTTCCTATAGATCGGATTATGACAGGTGTTAATTAAATTAAAATTCTTTAAAAGCATGTACTTGCATCTGCTAAAATGATGAAGATCATTTTAGATTTTGTTTTTCAGCAAGACTTAAATTCAAAGCATACAAGCAAAATAATGAAAAAATTTTCTGAAGAAAACAGAATTAGATTGCTTTCATAGGGTGCGCAATCTTCGGATTTCAATATAATCATAAAAATATTGGCTTATGTTAAAAAACAATACTCAAGAAAACCCTCTTTGTCTAAAAACGAAATGTTAATTTTAATATGCGAGATTTCATATAATATTAATCCGGAAATAATAAAAGCTCTAATGGATTCGCTATATAAAGGACTTTTTGCTGTTATTAAATCTGAAGGATGAGCTAGAAAATATTAAATAGATTTGATAACATGATACAATACTTTTTTGACCAAATAATTTGAAAATATTTTGATTTTTCATTATTCTAGAATATTAGAGTTAATATACATGTATACACTCTGATGAATCATAAATCATAAACGAAACCACACATATTTCATACGTTTTATACTTTTAAATTTAAAACAAAATAATATTTTTTGCAATGCGAATCTTTTTTGTCCATTACTGTATACTCTTATTATTTGGGATAAAAAATACGAGGATAGAAGAAAAACAAAGTTTTTAATTTGTATCAACTTAAAATTTTATATTTCAAGTGTTTATAATGTTATTTAATCATAAGGTTTATTACCATAAAAGAATTAAACACAAACATGAGATAAAAATTTACTTTATCAAACTAAAATATTTTTTTATTATTTAGATTTGTTTATATAAAGATTTAGATATCAAAATTTATTAATACTCCTATAAATGTAATCACAATTTGTTTTCTTTTTGAGATCTCTGATTTGGTATAAAAAAAGTAAACATGTATGATAATTTTATAAAAATGTCTGAAGACATTACTAGAATATAAATAATAAGAACAAATAACTGATATTTACTATAAAACAGTTTCAAGGTAAAAGGTTATTAAAGATCTTAATTATTCTATTTATAATTAATAAGTCTTAACAACACATAAAAATAAAAATGATTTTGTTAATAATAATTTTAAAATCTAATTTTTTATTTAATGACATATGATGTAAACATCTTATTTAGCAAAATTTAAAATTTATTTTAGATTTCAATGAAATTTTTCAGATTTTTTAAATTTACCTACGAATTTAGATATTAAATTAATTTGTTTCTGTATATCCCTTTATTAATATAAAATTCATTGATACGCATGATTTCTAAGAGTTTAAATAGAAAAACATTTAAAACGATTATGAATTTTCTCATCAAAATATTATAGTAAAATATTTATATCTTAGATCTACAAGATTTAATACATGAATTTTAAAAATTTAATGATAAAACAAAGCGATGATTGAGATATTTCTTTGTCAATGGAAGAAAAATTCGAACTGCTATTAATTTTATGCAAATATTTGCGGTATAGCTCTAAGAAGAAAAATGTATTGAGCTGTTAAATTTCATATAAATCATGTCTTTAAGTTTTGTAACTCTTTCCCCTTTTTGATAATTCCGTATACTTTAAGCTGCCAAAGTCTATTTTATTTACCAAGGGTAGCTTTGGATCGTTTAAAGATAATAAGAGAGAGAAAATATTTAATCAAAATTTTGTGGCTAATATCTTTGATAATTAATTTAAAACATCCCATGTGGATTATTTGAAATTGTTTGATTTTAATATTATTTGACGAGTGATTTTAAGAAAAAATAGGTTATTTGTACATTTTGTTGCATTCTAACTGATATACGTATAAATTTTTTATTATATTTTTTTATATCAACTTTTTGTTATTAACTCAATGTATCTTTATATGGTAAAGTGGTTGGATTTCTTTAATAAATTTAAGATCTTAATTAAAATTTAAAAATCCAGAATTGAATTCTTTAATTTAGCAAGTACAACTCATTTTTAAACAAATCATCAATTATACAACTTAACAGGGTTTGTTATCGGTAATTTGATATTCAAACAAACCTAAAGCTTGTTTTACAAAACTGTTAAATAATTTTTTCACATTCTCGTAAAAATAAATTTATAATTGAATAAAAAAATAATATTTTTTGATTGGTCAATTATATTTTCAATTTAACCAATAAAAAAATTAATAATAAAACTAAAAAAGAAAAAAATATAACCCATGATAGAAAAATACCTTAGTAAATTAATGCTGTGTGAATGTTTAAGCCCAGACGAAGTAAAACAACTCTGCCAAAAGGCAACAGAAATCTTTGTAAAAGAGCCAAACGTGCTAAACTTATCAGCTCCAATTACTATATGTGGAGACATACACGGGCAGTTTTACGATCTAATGGAACTGTTTAAAATTGGTGGGACACCACCCGAAACAAAATATTTGTTTTTAGGTGATTATGTTGATAGAGGATTTCATTCTATTGAAACCTTTTCTCTCTTAGTTTGTATGAAAATATTGTACCCAGACAGAATATTTTTGTTAAGAGGTAATCACGAAAGCAGACAAATTACTCAGGTTTATGGTTTTTATGATGAATGTATTAGAAAGTATAATGATCCAGAGATTTGGAGAATTTTTACTGATTTGTTTGATTATTTACCAATTTCTGCTATCGTAGGAAATGAGGTGTTTTGCTGCCATGGAGGGCTCAGTCCTTCTTTTGAAACGGTTGAAGAACTACAAAATTTAGATAGAAAAGTGGAGGTACCACATACAGGTGCGATGTGCGATTTGCTTTGGTCTGATCCAGACGTAATCAATGGATGGGGAGATTCTCCCAGAGGGGCAGGCTTTCTTTTTGGTGAAGACAAAACATTTGAATTTAACAAAAAGAATAATTTTAAACTGATTTGCAGAGCACATCAGTTAGCAATGGAAGGAGTGAATTTTAATCATGAAAATCAGTGCATAACCATTTTTTCAGCACCTAATTATTGTTACAGATGTGGTAATATTGCAACTTTAATGGAATTGGATGAATTTTCTCAGTTTGAGTTTACTAAATTTGATCCTGCACCAAAGATTGATGAAGATTTAATTGCAAACAAAATGCCTGATTATTTTCTCTGATGTATTAAATAAATGAAGAAGTATTCCTAAAATTAATCTCTAATTTAAAAAATTATTTATTTTATTATTTTAAATATATTTTTATAAAATAAAAATAAAAAATTTTAATTATAAAAACATTTTCTAACCCATGAACCAAAATAATTCCTTAGAAACTGCCAAAGAATTTCTTTATTCTTTAAAAGCAGATACAGCTGATATAACAGATTCAGGCATAGAAGAAGTAAATATGTTAAGAGGTCAATCACTTAAAACAGACAATTTTAGTCAGATGAAATTGCCAATAAACCTGGTAAACAGGCTTTGTTCTAAGAAAATAGACAAAGCTTCTTTGGTACAGAAAAATGTGATTCCTTTTATTTTGGAAGGTAATCCAGTAAGCGTACAAAGTAGGAGTGGGTCTGGCAAAACTATTGCGTATACTGTTGGTACTCTTCCTAAAATTGTTGGGGATAGAAGTGTGCAATGTTTGGTTATCACTCCTACTAAGGTGTTAAGCAGACAAGTTTCAGAGGAAATGACATTTTTTGCTGACTCTTTAGAGCTTAAAGTGAGTCACCCAGTTACCTGGGCTGATTACGTACACAATACTGCTGAAATAGTGGTTGGATGCCCAGGCACTTTACTTAACTTGATAGATAATTTTTTGAACGTACAAATAATTATTCTTGACGAAGCAGATTTCCTTTTAGACCCAAGAAAAATGGGTCAAGAGACTATTTTAATCCTTAAACTTATCCCTAACGCACAAAGATTATATTTTTCTGCCACTTATTCACCTAAAATTAAAGAAATAATCAATAACATAGAAAAAGGAAATTTTTTAGCTGAGTTTAGAAGTATGATGGAAGGAAGACTCTCGTACCAAACTAAATTATTATTAAACAACTTATCAAAGCAAAGTAAATTAAATTTACCAAACCAATTCAATAAAAAAGAATTAATAACATTTTATGAAGCAAAGAATGATAAACCAGAAGAAATTAAATTATTTCACACTTTCGTGCCGGAAAACGAGAAAACCAATTTTTTGTTACAACTTTATAATTTATTGCCTATGTCACAGTCAATTATATTTGTTTCTAAGCGTAGCACAGTAGAAAGCTTAAAAAAAGTGTTTGAAGATGATTTATACCAAGTATCATTCTTACACGGAGATATGAACGAAGAATGTAAAAGAAATTTTGTTGATGAGTTTTCACAAGGCAAAACTAAGATTCTTATCACCACTGATATCTTTTCTAGAGGATTGGACATCCCTCTTGTTAACGCGATAATCAATTATGACCTGCCTATGAACAAAAATATAGGAATGGTAGATACATACATTCATAGGATAGGAAGGTCTGGTAGATTTGGTAGAAAAGGGTTTGTGCTTGATTTTTGTGCATCTGATGCTGATTTCCAGGCAGTAAAGAATTTTTCTGATAAGCTTTCTTTTGAGAATAAGTTTTTTTATATGGCAGATTTAGAGATTGCTTGGAAAGAAATTGAATCTTCTAATTTTTATTAAATATTTACTGTGATTGAATAAAAAATTTACTTTTTTCATTAAAAAATAAGAAAAAATTTAATATTAAATAACTGAAATAAAATACTTAAGGTATTCGAATATATTTAGAACTTTTGTGGTTTATTAAAATTAATATTTAAATTTTTAGTATATTTTTTTAAAATAAATCTTTTTAATTCATCAATTTATTGAATTTTAGATGAAATTACACTTCTTAAATAATGAAATATCAATTTATATTTAATATTTATTGAATTAAAAGGATTTATTTTAAGATCGAAATTTTGACAAGAACCCTTACTTACTTGTGTTATTGATTAAAAATCTTTAATAATTTATTGATCGAATTTATTTGTGAGATTTTTACAATTATAAAATCAAACCTAAAATTATAAAAGATAATCTTAATAACGAAATATTTATTTAAAAATTACAAGATATGAACTAAAAATGAAAAGAAGGATTAATGAGTAAGTGTTTTTTAGATTAATTTTAATAATTCATGCTTTTGTGAAAATAAATCCTAATTAAAATATAGGCATTACCATAATAAAGTACTCTATCTACGTTGTATTATGAAAATATAAAAACTTTTTAAAAAATACATGTCTAAGGTATCAAAAATAAAAAAGCTTATAGATTTATAATGCTGTCTTGTATATTAGTATGCGCCTATATTAAATATAATCATTATATAAGCTTTTGTCTTATGTGATTTATTTAGGGTTGCTTTGCTTGATTTCCCTGTGGTGATTTCCTTTTTTTATTTTCATTGGGTTTCTTATTTTTAAAATAAATATTTTTTATTTCTTTTAAAAATATCTTCTAAAAAAAGATAATGGGATGATAATCTTTGATTGTTTTTTATTAAATTAAAGTTTTTGTAATAATAATCTTTTAATGTAATATTATTCTTTACATAATTAAGTTTAAAAGACTTAGATAAAAGATATAACATAATTAATTAGTATGATGTGTTATTCTTATTAAAAACTCTAATCGTTTAAACTAAGCATTATTTTTATTTAAGTAATAATAAATGATTATTTGTTAAACATATAATAATAAGTAATATGTTTTTAAGATTCTTTTCCCTTTTAATAAAAAATCAATCAAAGAGGAGAAAGAAAATTCAATAACGTTTCTTTTTTAATTTATAAATTTGTTTATAAGAGGAATGTTTGCGTTTATTTAAAAAATTTTTTTGGTTTAAAATTATTTAATAAATTCAATTGTTATTTTTATAATAATTTAATTTTAGTATATTTATTAGAAAGGCATAGCGAAAAAATCTTCGTATGGATTTCCCATCCCTAGGCAACAAAAAAAGTTGCTGTAATTAAAAATTACTTAATTTTATTAAATTTTTAAAAAAATAAAGTAGTTTAAAATTTTTTTAAATTTTATGAACTGGGTTAAGATATATTTTGATGCCATTTATCAAAGGTTGGTTAATTTTTTTTTAGATATAAATTTTCTAAGAAATTTATTGAACAGAGCAATACTTTGATGCTTTAACTTCGTTTTGAAATATTTTTTTAGATTAAAAAAACCAGAAGCGAATTATTTTTCTGTGATAAGTAAAAAAAAATATTTTTTTGGAAATAACTTTCTTGAAAAAATAAATTCAAATGTTTCTCTTGGAAAATAAAAAAAAATAAATCATTAAGCAAAAGTTATGAACGGGAATCTAAATTAGGCAATGTAAATGAAAAAATCTGAACCGGGTTATAAAAAAATAAAGAGTGTCATAAAATTGATAAGAGATCACCGGTTGTGATTAAGAAAACTTTAAAGCAGCGTGTGAAAATAGAAATACACGATAATTTTGATTCTATAAGTTATAATAGTCCACCAAAAGTAAAATCTAGTAGACAGAATATGATTGATGTATCAAATGAATCAAGCGAGGCAGATAGAGCTGATAATTTTTTACACGAAAGTGTCTTAGGTAGTCATGATAAGGATTTAAATAATACAGAGGTAAAACCAAAATTTTCAGAGCAAGAGCTAATGTTACTTAAGGTTTTAGTCGAACATGATAAAAAACAATCAAATAATAAGTCAACATCACTAACCAATGCTCACAATTATGTAATAATTCCTCAAAACGATCAATCCAACAAAATTAATATATGGTTTTTTAATGCAGTAAAACTTCACTATAGCTATTTTTCATACATTTTATTATTTTTAGTACGCACTCTTTTAATATTTAACAAAATAATAGAAATTGAGCTACATTACAAAATAATTTTAATGCTTAAACAATATAATTTCACTAATTGAGCTAATTATGATAATAAAAAGATTCAAAATCTATTACTACATTCTTACCGGAATCAAAATTGTTTTACTAATATTGATGATAATTTATTTTTTAGCAATAGAATCATTAGTAAAATCATTTGAAATATTCAGTAAACATACTTCTTTATTCTTTCTGATTTTCATTTTCTAATCAATGATAGATTATTTTGACAAAAAGAAGGTAATTATGTTATAGTATTTTGTAATAATAATCATTTCTGCTGGTGGATCTTATTATTTTTATACAATTTTTGGAGATCTCGTAAAAGTTTTGTTTATTGCTTCAAATTTCTCGTCCGTAATTTTTGTTCATACGGTTAAAGAAATCTCTCCTAAAATGTATTATCACTTAGATTTGTTGTTTTATTTGATGTATATATGGGTTTTGGATACCATAAATATGAATATTTCTATCTATTATGTTCCAAGTTTGAAAAATACTTATTGAAATAAAGAATTTCCTTTTGTTTTTATGTAAATTTTGGATTATTGATTGCGCTCCTGGTCGAATCATTATTTAAAATAAGATTTCTAAATTATGTAATAACTGTCTCGAAAATATCTAGAAATACAAAATTTTATTCATAAATTATCATATTTAAAATTTTTGTAGTTTTTGCATACAAATTATGAACATAAAAAAAGTAGGCAAACTGCTTACTAAATGTATAATTAAATATTTAGAATAAAGTACATTTTAAAACGAAATATTAGTAAAATGCTATATTGGCAATTTTACTAAAATTTGTAAAATAAATTACTTTATAGGTGTTTATTAACTGGATTAATAATAAATTATGTCTAAACTTTCATTAAACTAAAATATAAATATGTTTATGGTTGTGAGAATCACTACAGAGAATCTAGCATTCTGATTATTACCAATTTAAGTTTTTACAATGATGATATTTTTATAAGTTTTATTTTTCTAAAGTCAATGGTTATTCCAATTTTTTGATGCTTAGGAATAAGAAATCCTTACAAAGATCTATTGCTATAGCTTTTATATATAATATAAGATACCTATCTAATAATATGAAACACAGATATTGTATGTTTCTAAAATTACTATAATTGCATATTTTTTAATTTAAAAAAAACTAGAAATTAATTATGTGTATATTTTAGAGAAGATTGAATTGTGTTGATATTTTTAAGATATTAAAAGATATATTTATATAAAATTATCAGTAAACCCAAAGTATAAAAGTTTCTACCACACGTTCTGCTGCATTTGATTATAATTATTTATAAATTTTTTTTAAATTCGCTTAATGAATTTTCTGTTTATCACATACAAACATTTGCTAATAAACTAATAAATAGCTGAATTAGTTTTAGAATCATAAAATTCTAATAATACATGAATGTTATTAATTAAACCAATACATTTAATAATATTTTTTTTCTACTTTAATTTTAAATTAATTTGTTTTATTTTTTTAATTTTAAATTTAAAATTTACTTTAATTTTTTACTTCAATAAATTAAACCAATTAATAAATCAGTTTATGATATTTAAAATCAAAAAAAAAATTAATCGATTTTCATACTTTAAAATGTGATATTAATTATTAAAATAAAAAGAAAACCTTTAACTTACCATTTATGAATTTGTTAATCATAATTAAAACTTAAAAGATTAATCCTAAATCCATTAATGGATCCTGACAAAGACTTTATTTTATTTAAATTAATTGCTGATGTTCACAGAGAAAGTGATGATAGTGTATCATTGAAAGATTTCGGGAATGTGACTAATAAATTTGATAAAACCAAACAAAGTAAGCCAATTAACGAAAATTCTTCATCTAACTCAGATAAATGTTCGGTAGAAAAACAAAAAGAAAACAATCTTGAATACAACAACATAGCCATTGATGTATTAGATATTAATGATGAAGATAAAAATAAACTTACTGTACAGTTTAAAGAACAAGTTGAAGTCAATGAAAATTCTAATTTAGTTTATTTTAACTTCACGCCCAGACCAGAATCCCAAAAATCAAATTTATCAGACATTCTTTTAAAGACAAAAATAATTGATACTGTCTTATTTTCTTTAAATATCTTTTCTACAGCCCTTTTGGCTTATTTTACATTTTATATTTTTACAAATTTCACTACCATTGTGAGAATAGGAGCATTTGCTTTTGTTTTGTATTTGGAAATATTAAAAATAGCATGTTTTTATTCTGGTGAAAAGAAATTACATCTTATTTTTTTGATTTTCAAAATATTTGTTGTAAACATTCCTTCTTTAGTATTTGTGGAATGGGAAAAGGTCACTAAATTAGATCTAATTGTTTTTATATCTCTTTTGGCGTTATACATATGTATAAGTCTTTGGTTTATATTTCAAGATATGCGAGAAAATCAAATATATTTTTTGTATTATTTCTAATTATTTCATTTTTTGTTCAATTTTTTTTGGTTGGGTTGATTACATGGATCAATTATTCATTTTTCGCTGTGTTTATTTCTCTCTGGTACTTAAGTTTATCTTATACGTTTATAAGTAAGAGAGATTTTATTTTACTTTTTTATTGTTTAAAAAGTTTATTTTTGTTAATACCTTTGATTTCTTACAGATTAAATCATAAAAATTTTTACGAAATTATGAATAATCAATAAAATTTTGAAAAAATATTTTTTTAGGACAAAGATTAAAAAAAAAAGAAAACAAAATTGTTTCAACTTTTTTTATATAAAAATAAATAAAAAACAAAAACAATGTCACTAAACATTTACGAAGTAGAAGAACAAGAATTAAGATTGTATGAACCATGGGGATATTCATCTATCCCAGACCAATTCAGACAAAAATCAATTGATGATGGATTTTATTTAAATTTACTTGTGGTAGGTAGAAGAGGGTTAGGTACAACAACACTGATTAACTCTATTTTTAATGCACCATTGATAGACAGAAAAAGGGGTAATGACATAGAAATTAGCAAAAATGAAATTTATGAAAATAAAATAAAATTATCTTTGGTGGTTACCACTTATCATGGCAAAGATGTAAATGTTGTATCGAATTACATAAATGATAAAAATTTGGAATACTTTTACAACAAAAATGGGTTTAGAGTACGTTTCCAGGATAACAGAATACATGCTTGTATTTATTTATTGCCTATTGATGAGATCACTGAAGATGAAATTAATATGTTGAAAAAAATATCAAAAAGATGTAATTTAATACCAATCATTCCCAAAGCAGATATTTTTACACCCGAAGAAATGGTAATTTTAAAGCAAAATACCCTTGAAAAGCTAAAAGAAAATGAAATTAGTATTTATTGGCCATCGTACGCAGAAGATGATGAAGAAATGAAATTAGAAGCACAAAACTTGATAGAAAAATTTCCTCTCTCTACTGCAGCAAGTGAGAATATTTATGAACACAAGGGTGAATATTTTAGAGGCAGAAAATATAAATGGGGATTCGTAAATGTTTATAACCCAGACATCTCTGATTTTTTGGATTTAAGAAAAATGCTTGCTCATTCCTTTTTAGATGACTTGCTTTTTCAAACAGAATCAATTTTTTACGAAGCTTTTAGGAAAAAATGTACAAAAGATAAAGAATTGTGTGAAAAAATAGAAAAGGATCTGATTGAACAAGTAAAAAGAGAAGCTCAAATAGTAATACAGGAAGAATTGGAAAGAAAAAAGAGGAACGAGGTAGAAATTGAGATGATTTCTCATAAGAATGAAGAATTCCCACAAACAAATGAGCATCAGCTCAGTTAATTAAAAAATAAGAATTAATTTGTTTTACATTGATTCAAAAAATAGTTCTTCTAAATTTAAATTTTCTTTTTCTAATTCAAATTTAAGAATCAATTTGAAATTAAAATATCTTTTACAAATTCTTGTACTGTTTGATTTGTAAAATGAAACACAAAATTGTGTTTCACATTCTGTAATTAAAAAATTATCCTTTAAATTTGTTTCTATGTTTCTGTAATCTACACAAGTGACTTTACTTAAAACTGGGTTATGTCTATTAACTTCATTCAACAAATTCTCTTTTAAATTAGCTAATTTCTGTAAATGGTCTTCTCTGAAATTCATTTTACATTTTTTTATGTTTGTAATGCAACAAAGTAAAGAAGGAACGAATTCTTTCTCAATTAAGCTGATTGACTTTTCTAATTCATTTTTTGGAAAAGAAGATTCTTTTACATTTTGAAAGAAATTCGTTTCTTTAGGATTGTTTTTAAAAAAAGTGCTAAATTTTTCTAACCATTTATAACTTAAACAGTCGGTCAAATTTTCTATTTTATCTATCAAAGGTACACTTACTTGATTTATTAAAGTATCACATGATTTTGTGAAAATAGACAATCCTTTCAAGGTAGGTATAGCTATTAAAAGAAGAGGATTATTGTATTTGTTTTTGTCTATTTGTAAAAAAACTTTGTTTATGTTTTCACCAAGTCTTGGTGTTTCGTTGTAACATTTTATTAGTTCATTTTTAAAAATATTCATAAGATTTTTGCAAAACTTTTTATTTATCATATTTTTTAAATAAATAACCATCTAAATAATCAGTCAGGGTGTATAGCTCAGTGGTAGAGCAGCAGATTGCAGATCTGTAGGTCGCCGGTTCAAATCCGGCTGTACCCTTTTTTAATTTTTTTATTTAATTAATATATTTTTTTAAAACAATACAAATTATTGGCTAATTAATTTTAAAAGAAAAAACACCCTGATACTTATGGTAAAAATATCAGTAGCAAGAGAGAACAGTGATTACAACAAAAATCAAACAGAAGAGTACTATAATTACAATGATTACAAGTTAGAAATAGGCGATATAGAAAATTATAGGATTTTCAAAAGAATGGCAAGAGGAAAGTATAGCGAAGTTTTCGAAGGACGAAGCATAGTTGAAGAAGATCCAGAAACTAAAAAGAAGAAGTATAAAAAGATTGTTATCAAAGTATTAAAGCCTATTAGAATAGCAAAGGTTAACAGAGAAGTTAAGATTTTAAAATCTTTACAACATAATAATATTATAGGTTTGTTAGACGTAGTAGTTGACACCAATACACAGACACATTCACTGATTTTTGAATATTTAAACCATGAAAATACACTTACAATCTTTGAAAATGCTTCCGCAGAAGATGTAATTTACTACTCTAAGCAGATATTACAAGCCTTAGAACACGCCCATTCAAAAGGAATTATGCATAGAGATATTAAACCACAAAATCTTTTGATAGACCCGGAAACCAAACACTTAAAAATAATAGATTGGGGACTGGCAGAGTTCTATCACCCTGGCAACTCTTACCCAGTAAGAGTTGCTACCCGTTATTACAAAGGACCAGAATTATTGGTTGGTTATGGTTACTATGATTATTCATTGGATATTTGGTCATTTGGTTGTGTATTTGCTGAATTAATTTTCAACAAAAGACCTATCTTTGCAGGAAAAGACGATGCTGACCAATTAGAAAAAATAGTGGATATCTTGGGAGTTTCAGATTTAAAAAAATACTGTAAAAGATATGAAATTACTCTATCAGATGAACTTATCGAAGGGTTAGAGGATAGAAATAAAAGGCATTGGGATGACGTATTTGAAAAGAGCAGAGTAAATGGTAAGAAAAAAGAAGCTTTGGATTTACTTAACAAAATTTTGGTTTACGATCATAATGAAAGGCTTACAGCCAGAGAATGTTTGGAACATCCCTTTTTCAAGGACAGCCAATAAAAATTTAATAAAGTATTTTAAAATTTTTTTATAAAATTAAAAAAAAATTTACCCAATGAATCCGCAAAACCCATCAGAACACATAGAACCTTATTACAACAACGAAATTTATTTGTTAGATGCATTTGAGTCACTTTGGTGCGATTTGGGAAACATTTGCTCTAATTTTGGACTGACAAAAATGACAATTTTTTGTTTTGACAATGCTCTTAGAAATAAGAAGACTGGACATAGGAATTTATATAGGATAGCAAGAGAGTTTTTATTCATAGAAAGCTATGAAAAGATCACTGAAATTATAGGAAAGCTTAATGACATGAATGCTCCTAAATTTTACAATGAAGTGCTCTCAGGTCATCTTTTTTTGCACAAAAATAAGCTTAAAGAAAGTTTTTCTTCTTTTTCCAAGGCGCTACATATAGGAAACATTGATTTTTTGTTGTATTATGGAATTGCAAGATGGAATGAAGCTACTAAAAAGTACCAAGAAGCCGTTAAATATTATTCGATTGTGTTAAAAAAGTACCCTTCTCACATTATAGCCCACAAATCTAGGTATAGAATCATGACAATCCTTAAAATGACAAATGCTTTATCATACGCCAAAAGATTCTTGTTAACTATGGAAAAGGATGAGTTTTGTTTTATAGAAAAGGAAGCCTTTACTATACAATTTGCTAGTTGTTATGAATTAGAAAATGAGGATGAACCAGCAATTAAGCTATGCGAAAATATTATCTCAACAAAACCAAATTACATTTTTGCTTACAGGTTGATTTCTTACATTTATTTTAAATTAAAAAACTACCAATCAGCTATAGAGCACTTAGACCGAGGTTTAAGTATTTTTAATGCCGATGGATATTTGTACTACTTGAAAGGAAAGATTCTTTATTTGCAAAATAATTATGATAGGTCCTCAATATTACTCAGCAAGGCAGTGGAATATAGTTCTAATGATCCTTATATATGGAATTCATATGGGATAGTTTGTTACAAATTAAAAAATTATGAACAAGCAGAAATTTGTTTTAAAAATTCTATTTCCTTCGATAAAAATTTTTTAGAGCCAAAATTCAACTTAATGTTAGTTTTTAGATTGTTTAACCGAATAAACGAAACAAAAAAAATTTTAGATGAACTATGTATGAATAATAGAAGTGATATTGAACTGATTTCCATGTGTAAGAACATAGGAGTAGATTCTGTTTTTTATGAAACTGAGTGTAGAGATTGTGATTTTAATGTTGGTACTTCTATGTATTTTTCTGCAGATTCCTTTTTAGGAGGAAATTCATTCTATGTAGATGCTGGTGAATATTCTAATCTAGAATTAGATCCTGAGACAGAAATAAAAAATGAATATTAAATTAATTTTTATTTTTTTTTGATCTTAAAATTGGGTTAAAATTCATAAAGCATTCGATATTTTTATAAAAAAATTGATTGTTAAATAAATATTTTGGTAATATTTCAATTTGTTTTATAAATTACTTTCTTTTTAAGATATTTTATGGAATAAATTTTTATGGTTTAAGTAAAACCGAGCGGTAAAAAAGGTAACATTCTGCACATTTTATTAAACTCCTTTTTTTGAGATAAAAAAAAAGTACATAAAAACATTAACTAACTTATTTGCTAATCAGCTTGTAGCAATATTTTAAATAAATCTTATTCTGTTGTCTAAGTGTTGTAAATCAGAAATTTATAATAAAATATTAGACTTTCTTATAAGTTATGGTTTTAGCTTTGGTATTCGAAATTTAAAAAATTATTTTTTATAAAAGTCACCTAAATATGAGACTTTACTGAGATTGATTAAACTATTTTAACAGAAATTATAATAACTCTTTTATATTGATCACAAATTAACTCTTAGGAACTCTGTTCATTTAAAAGGTTAAAAAGGCTAAAAAACTTAAATAAATGGTGTAAATATATTTAATACATATATAATTTTATAAATAAACATATTGTCATATTTTTAATAAAAAGCTTGGCTAAATGAAAATGATTAATAAAGATAAATTACTTTATTTAAATTATTTTTCTTAGACATTTCATGTGTTTCATAATATTCGATGTGAAATTTCTGATAAGGAGAAGATTTACAAGTCCGAGCTTTGATGTTCTTTCCTTTTTTATTTACCTCTAAACAAAACCCTTCTGAAGTAAGTTTATAGCCATCTGTTTCTTTTTTTATACCCCAAATTGTTTTGGAAGCCTTCTTTGACTTTTTTAATTTTAGCTTAGGTTTGTTTTTATTTAAAGTAACAAATCTATTTCTATATTTTGCCTTTATTTTAAACAAATCTCCTCCTATACTTTCAATCAAAAATAAACTTCTTTTATATTCATTTGGCTTAATTTCTTTTTTGTTTTTTAAACTTATTCGTTTATTATTTTTTACATAGAATATTTTGGTTGGAAATTGGTATGATTTGATTATAAAATTGTTATTAGTCTCTAAAGTAACGATATTACAGAAAAGGTACAAAATAATTAACATAATTTATTGGTATTTGTTTTTTTAAATGTTTTTAAAACGAATTTAGAAGTTTTCTAAATATAAAAGTTGAAACGAGGGTTTGAAATTATTTTGTTTTTCTCAGATAAAAAACAGTTTCACATTTTCGTTAAATACAATCAATAAAAATAAATATGCAAGATAACCGAAAGAGCCTTGAATCATTAATTTTGGCAGGAAAGAATATTGTTTTAGGTAAACGAGGATGCAAGTATTGCGACATGGCAGTTAAATTATTAATTACTAAAAATATCAAATTTACTTATATAGAGTACAGTGAATGTGAAGATTATATCCGTGCCTTTGAAAAGGCGAGAGGAAAAATAACTTATCCTCAAGTGTTTATTAACGGCACTAGAATCGGAGGATTCACTGATTTAGAAAAATTAATTAAGTATGATTTTTTCATAATCGAGAATTTTGTTCATGAAGAATCAAATTAATAATAAAATTTATTTATAATACTTTTAAGATGTATTGATTTTATAAATTTTAACCGGAGATATTAAAAAACTTTGTTTCAAGTCAATTGATTCTTTAAAATATTAAATTATATATGATTTTTGTAAATTATTTATTTTATTTACATTCAAAAAATTGTGTTATTATAACAGAATTGTTTT
>JAOTAV010023096.1:0-22352 GCA_026546445.1 Cyclargus thomasi
TTAATTTTATAAACAGGGTAAAAATAAATAATAAAAAATCAATATCGTGTGTTTTTCAAATTATATGGATTTAAGAAAATATAAAAAATTCCGCGCTGGTCTTTCAAGTCCTGAGGCGACAAATATTACTTTTCCCGAATTTTTTTCGTCGTGACTAAGCCTTCTGTATATCGCCGTTAGAAATTAAAGCAATTTGCCTCAGTTTGTTTCCCCAACAGACTTTCCGCAGAGGTCACCTTTGCGAAATGTTTGTTCCCGCCGTATAGAACCCATAAAAACACGAAAAAATTGTCCGACCAACAGACTTTCCGCAGAGGTCACCTTTGCGGAATGTTTGTTCCCGCCGTGTAGACTGGCCTTAAGTCGTATAGAACAATCCACCCGCTCCCATGGTTCATCATGTGCCCGCCATGACACTTACGGGCGGTCATGACTATGACTGATGACAGTATTATAGACTACGAGTATGACAGTAGACGACAGGAAACTTCACTACCTTTTACACGTTTACCTACGTTTTAGTCCTCTAAAATCGAGAGAGAAAAAGTTAAAGTTTACGATGAGAGATGCGTATCATCCACCCGCGCGCGGTTTCCATTTTTATTTACTCATTCAACATGCGTGGTTCGCATTGCCGGCTTCTATATTTTTTTTGATAACTTCTCCGAGTTAAAATATTGGAAGTACGTTAGAAATTGGAGTCGGGCTTCAATTTTTAACATACGTCAGCTCAAGCTTGGGTCATACGGGTCACACGAGTCACGCCGCACGAGGGTCAACCGCGGCCTTGGTTAATTATAACCACAAGTTGGAGACGAAATCGGTTGCGTGTTTCAGCAGTTAGGTGCGAGGCGATGTGTGTAAATGTGTCAGGCTATAAAAAGCTCGGTCGTGTTTACATCAGCTGAATGGCGGGGACTGAGCAGTGAGCGGGACGCCTCGGAGGAGTTTGTTCACCTCGATACATGTCACATCATCTACATTTTTGATAGAGTTTACATTGGACTTCCTCTGATAACGACCGATCGATGATAAAAACAATACGCATTTTAATTACACTTATGACTGGAACACGTTTAAAAAAAATCTGTTTTTGAAAACGTGTTTCAGTTTTCCCAAAGGGAACAGGATTTGATTTTCGCGCGGATGGAAGTTTCATACGGACTGCTCGCGAGCGATGATACGCATGACAGGAAAAGGGACAGGAGGACTACACCGTGCACCGGCGGCCGACTCGCCTCGACCTTGACCGGGGAGTTCGCTAAATTCGACAGCCGTCACGCGGACGGCGGGTGGCGACCGCCGAGTCGCGAGTCGCAGATGTGTGTTCTAATCTCGGCGTCGCACACGAAATCGTTAAAACGTTATCTGTTCGATTGCGATATGTAATTGTGAAGTAATCTACTACTTTGTCACTAACCTAAATAAACTCGATTTTAAGATTAAAATAGCTTTTCGATCGCAGAAATCCTTTAAATTGACGCCGATGTTTTGCGACTTGCGGTTAACAGCGTCGGTGCACTAGAGGCGTTAATGTTGGACTCGGACCTCAACCGCAGCAGGTTAGACGAGCCGGACGTGATATTGCCGCTATTACGTGATAGCATTTCATAACAATGCATCTCGTGTAAGTTAACTAGTCGCTCCCCGTTGATTTCGTCACGAATTTACTGTCGTAAGCAGACGAACGAATGTTAACGTAGTCGCTCCATAATCCGAAAACAACTGAACATCGTGGCGATCGCGGACGGCGCCGGCGGCGACGTCTCGCGGAAGTGTCCGAACCCGCTTTAACCGTTTCGTGACAACGCGATATAAGGAAGACCCGGCTAACAGCTAGTTGGCGTCGGTGACGCAACAGGGACCTTGTTGGCTGCAAACGTCGTTAAGGGTTTTTACGTTCGATCACTAATAACGGCAGCATGCCTGAATATTGATGCGGGAATCGCAATGCCTTTACTTTAGTATGTTAGTGTGGTTTTCCAGCAAAGAATCAGGATAGTGGTTGTTTTATTATGGGGTATTATTATATCGAGACTCACATCGACAAGAGTTCGCCGACGAGCGGGAACCATTCCACCACCACGCTGGGCTCCTCACGGCCGTGACACACCTCGCAGTTCTCACTCTCTACCGGTATGCGCACAACCTGCAACAATACAACACCGATTACCGACTATTACATGTACAATCAGAGAAGCTGAAGCAGATACAGATCGTGAATCTAAGTAAATAGGTCAGGTTATGTAAAATTCAGTTGACACATGACTAACATGTAATTGACATATTCCGACCAAAAACGTAGGTCCGTCAACTGTCTCTCTTCAATTTCCCCCATTATGCCATCCAGATACAGAGCCAGTCGATGGATCTTACGTTATATGGTCGGAATATGTCAATTCCATGTATGTAGTCGTGATCTGTCGGTTTGGTTTGACCGAATCACTTAGATTCGCAATCTGGCTCTGTATAAACTAACCTGATAGTAATTAGATAAGAGAATGATATTTACAAATTCAATTACATACATAAAATTATTTTAATGTACAGAAATATTCATGCATTCTAAAAAATAATCACATACCTATTTCCTACGCACTCTGCCTCATGCAAATTTAGTGGTACCGTGTAAACGCGGTAGTCGTGTGAATAATGACATGTAAAGGTAGGCGGTGATTTCGTGGAGACATTTGTAATTCAGACGTCCAATAAAAATAATCAACATAACATTCTGTTACTAAATATTATTATCGAGCGAGTCTAATTTTAAAGTAACTAGAGATAATACAAATACTGAAACTGGAGTCGAGCACAAATTGTGTCACAAGTAGAATGTTTGAATCATCATGTTTACTAGTCGTTACCACTTCTTATTACAATAAAGGCTGCCGTGCTATTAATTCCGACAATTACAGAATGAGGCTCGCCGCGCTAACCGTCTTGTGCAGTTCCTGTTTATGCGAGACCCCTTTCTTAGCAAAACATATTGACATAATTTAGTATGGGCATATTGATACTCTTTTATAATATGAGTATGAGTAAATTAAAATGAATTCCATTACTTTTAATAGCAGTTTGAGAATAATTTAAACCGATTTTGCTAATTTTGCTTATTTTTTGCGAGTTTCCTACGCGCGTTCTTCTGGCACGGCTAGTTCCCGAACCGATGGTAGGTCAACATGTAGACATTCTTAAAACATTTGGTTTCCATTTTATTCGGAAATAAGTGATTCTTATTTTATTATTTATTTCATTGGTCTAGAAATGTTACTTGTGGCACTTCACGGGGCAGTTTACATTAAAAAGGAAATGATTCAAAGTACAGAGGGTCATCTAGTTTAGACTTTGGAGTCGCCATAACCACATAAACAACAACATAAAAGCGTCTAACAACATAAATTTTTTTACCGATTGAGATAAGAGATATTAGAAATTCGCGCAATTTGTTTGCGCGAGTGGAGTCTGGCAACTGGCGAGAGCGCGTCAACTTCCCGTCACAGCACTATCGGCCCGCGCACCCACGACCTCCCGGCCCACGTATAATGCAACTTCCACTTGGATTTAATTTACAAAAGCATAAAAATAACTTATACGCAGAAAGTATAAAAATCTAAAGTCAAGATACAGCAATATACCCAGAGATACCCAAATCAAAATCTTTTTTATTCAAAATAAGTACTTTAAGTACACTTTCTAAACGTCGAAACTACGGTGCCTACCACTGGTTCGGAAACTAACCCGGCGAGAAGAACCGCCGTTAGAAACTCGCACGGGCCCATCTTTTACCTAAAAGATGTGTTAAAGCTTATATAACAAACAATAACTAATTGTTTTTAGGAATATAATTGTAAGACAAAATATTATAATATATATGTATAGTAGGTCTCATGACTAAATCCAGTTGATTAATAGTAAGCATTAACTAAATAGGTTTTGAGTTATGGAGAGGCAAAAAGTGGCACCAAGTGGTTTCTGTAATATTACAATTGGTGTTGACCAGCCAGTTTCTTTTTGCTTGAACATGGCTTGATATGCTTCCATGTGTCTAGCGTTCATATTATTTTCAATATTAAAAGGTTTTGCAATTTTTATGTCTTACATTACTCTACAATGAATTTAAAATGAAGTTTATTATTTTTGAATATTCTTTTGCAAAATTACCTAGATGTTATTAAGTTTGTTAAAATGGGTAAAGGTTATACTAAACAAGAAGAAATTTTAATAGCTCAAAATGGTGCGAAAACGCCAGTATATCTTCCATGGAAAAGGAAATGGAAGTTTAGAGCATCATTATTCAAAAAAGAAGTAATTTACGTTGAGGGAATTGTAATTTAAGCTGTTGAACTATATATATATAAAGAACAAAACCGATAGCTTAAATTGTCTCGAAGATATGACAATTTCAAAAACACATAAAATTGTTTTTGAAATTGCCATACCTTCCTAAAACACTCTATACAAATTGATACCTAGTTCTGACGTCACCCCTAGGTAGTTTGTACGCACCATGGGAAGACTCTGTTCAATAACTATGTTAAATATTGCTTTCATGATAGTAATTTCATAACAAAAGTTGTTGTTAATTAACTAATTTATTGAAAGGTATATAAATATTACAAAATTGTAGTACTAAAAAAATTACTTGCCTGCCCGACTTTGAAGGCTTATTACAAAAAATATATAGAAGATATAAAGCTGAAATTTGGGAGATATTTAGTATTTTACCATTATATCTTAGCTTTTTTTAAAAAAATTAGTGAATTTTTGACCTTGTCAACATCCCTATTATTCCTACATGTATTCCTAATAATTCTGCCACAGTAGCAATGTGTTACAATGAGCCATGGTAATTCATTTGATTTTTAATTCACCTCTGACCCCAATTCCTGCCAAGTGTCCAGAGAGACTCAAGAGTGAATTAGTTTAAGCTAGTGTGCTGGTTTGCTAGTGCAGCACACAAGCTTTATAATAATAACTTCCCCAGATTAAGTATTAGAAAATACATGTTCACTTTGGAAATAGATATTCAGGAGTGTCCAGCTAGTTTAATTGGTCTAACACAATTTGTTATTTTTATTAGATCAACACAGGTAAGTCAAAACACTTCTACATCTACAATTTTTGTAACTGTTATTCAAGGAGCCAATACATTTGAGAGCCTGATGTTATTTTGGATTCCTAACAAGTAACAAATGGTAATGATCCCAGCCCATCCCATACCCGCCACGGCTGACGGGAATGAGGTTAGGCCTAAATTTGTTGGCATTGAAAATTAAGTGGCAAATCAATGAAACTAGTAATTGCGGGTCCGTTCAGACGATTATCAAATCGGTAGTGTCATACAGGAAAGGCGGAGCCGCATAGACCGTCAGCGGGCTCTAGCGATGGCGGTCAAATAACGGCCAACCGAACGTCCGCTAACGACCGCACACTTTTAAATAGCCGAGTGTTCATACGCAAATTAAAATCTCAAGCCATAAGCATTTGTAATAAACGTTTTTAACTCACCACATGACACTTATTTTCACAAAATTTTCACCACCATTCACTCACAACACAAAACATTCCACATCCACGATTGACAAATGAAAATCAAAATTGTAATCTAACCACAGACAACATGACAGATGACGCAGACTCTACCAGACAACCAAGAAGATTAAATTCTAATGGAGGCCGCACGCATAACAAAAAAGTGAAGACAAAAAATATGACCTTGAGAGACGTTCTGTGTGTGCTATCTCTATTGTTTAGGGTAGCCAATGTTTTGAATATTCTAGGACAAACAAGTTTTTTGTCTTAACTACAGAGAGGAAAGGAGTATTGTTATAATACCTTGAAGTATAAACGCACTCACAAGAAGCGTTTGGCATTGGCAACTGGGTTATTATATTACTGGTGATCGCATATATTGACTCGCATGTAGCGCAGAGCCAAAACCTAAAACTTAAACTTTTTCTGTAAAGTTAACCACAAACATTTACTGGGAGTGGCATATAGAGAGCTCGTTTTTCTCGCCCAATAAAAAAACTTTTGAATATACAACTGTATTATTGAATATGCATATGTTTTATTTGTGACAGGGTGCTTAGGAACAAAATTTTCTTGTATTTGGGGTTGAAATTTTTGTAATGTAGCCATTACCAATTTCCCTGTAATGTTATAAAGTGACAACATTGACATTAACACACTTTTTTTAGTAATGTATTTACATGTTTCACATCTCATTTCTTTATTTATACCATAGACCAATTATTTTATAGACTTACAGATCCATACAAAATTTCGTATAAGGAAAAAATCTCTTAGGTCTAGATGGCGCACGATGCTGGATAAATTTGGAAGTATAATAGAGTACAACAAAACTAGACAATTATATCAAACGGAGTACCTTAAAACACGAAAAAACATTTTTCTGCATTTTTACATCATATAAACACTTCTATTAATAATTGAGATTTTCTAAAAATACTTTAAAACCAATTCTCACAACCAGTATTAAGCTGCAACTGGTAGATGGCGTCATCATAATTTACAAAGTAAGTTCAACACAAGATGGCGCAAAATAATAATTTTTGCGCCACCTTGTACTGAAATAGCAAGTCATTTTATTATAATTATTATATAAAAATATATCAATAAATATTTTTTAAGAACCAAAAGCTTAGATCTGCAAAATATCAATAAATGACATTCACGGTAAAATTATTCAGCGACATCTAGCAGAGTCATTTTAAGGGAATATTTTTTGTGTATCTGAGTTTGCAACGAGTTTTAACCGTAGTTTACTAGATGGCACGTTTTACACTAAATTTTTTTCGATATGGCATATTTGATACCCTTCGTGACATCTATCGGTTACATGTGAACTAAAAACTATGGACACGCTGATTTGTATGGGATCCACTACTCTAGATATAATTCTTCTATGTTTATACTAACGTACTATCTTATCATCTGTAGGTTATTCATATTAACAAAATACCTCTAATAGTTAGTTAATTAATTCACTATTAGAACTGACCAATGATTCACGAGACCCATAGAACTTTGGTTTAGCAGATTTTAATAAACGGCTAGGTCTATCGACATCACAGTATTACAACCTAAAATGTAGGCTACAAATTCTAGCAGAATTATAGTAATTTGATTTGAAAAATAATATGGATAGCCAAGCTTGTCTCAAGTCAGAGTCACTAGGGAACCTGCAACATAAAATAGGTACCTTAAATGCAAAGTAACAGCTTATAAAGTATTAAAAACACATTGAAATACTAGAAAAATCTTGTCAAAACTACATAATAGTCATCCTGGCCTAATATATACAACTTTTGTCAATAACATTTTTTTCGGCGAATGAATTAGGTACGAGGACAGTCCAATCTAAAATACCTAATGATCATCCTAACCAAATAAAAAAAAACATATTAATAATTTAACTTACCCGTGAAAACTTACACCACAATTTCAATACCATATATACTTTTACAACCTCTAACTATACAATTCATTGTAATTGGTACATAAATATATTTTAGTTTACCAGCAACACAACGAACTACTCAAAGGTTGTCATTTGTCAAGAACCGGCAGCCATTACGTTTTGACATATTTTGCTAGTGTTGTTGTTAAAAAATACTGGCAAAATGAGAAGTGGAGTTTAAAAAAGGCGTGCTTATTTTTTATTTAGCTTTTATTGTAATGCAATGCAACCAAAGTCCACCCTTGAATTTTTCTTAAATCAGTTGTAAGGTTTTTTTCAATAGTGTTTATGAGACGTATTTTAGGCTTAAACTAAAATTAATAGGAAAAATAAAGCAACGCTTTGGCAACTCTGTGTTTCACGAGCAAGCGAGTAAGAACTATTATAAGACAAGAACAGGACACCACAGAACGGTCAACAGAGTTTAAATAAATGGTCTTCACTTGTTTGGTCTGCGTGCGGCCTCCAATAGAATTTAATCTTCTTGCAGAAAACCAGACAACAGACAAGATCAAAAATCTGTTGATGCAGCAGGTGGCTAGGTTGTACAACAAAGAAAAAAATAATCATAGATAAAACAGATTGGTGTCAACGTTAGTGTCAAAGATTCTGTCATTTATATTTCCTAGAAGATGAAGAAGTTTTAACTAAGAATCTAAGAGTTTTATAAAAATTATTAGAAAAATTTGGGTTTAAAGTTCGCAAATAGTCTATTAAAATGCTAACCAGATATATAAAACTGATAAGATGTACAAGAATTTTAAGAAATAACAAATGCGATTTTAGAAATAGCCATTCAGTGAGCTGCATAAATGGAAGGTTAGAAAATATATTTTCATAATTCATATTCTTCCTTATTTTACATTCAGTTTAAGTCGATGGGACCCTTATTATAAATTTTTCACACTTTATGTTTTAGACGAACCGAAAAAAATTACAGTCTAAACAAATCCTTAGTGAATGCGAGGCCAATAGTATCCTCAGCTGTAGCACAAGACAAAACTAATCTACGAAATACAGTTTCGTCGGAAGATCTTTTGGAAAAATTCATCGCGGGACTGTCCACTGATATTTACCAGAAGAATAGAGTGTATAAGAATGATTTAATGCGAGTATTAAGCAAGGTCAAGGAGGGAAACTTCTGTACTAAGAAACAAAGTCTTTTGCTACTGCGATGTTGTACACAACTGCTAGCTGACGAGGCACCGGCAGCTCGACTCGACTTGGCTGAACAGATATGGACTACTGTCAGGTGTCATATCATTTTTAACAACACGCTGTTATTATTTTTATTATATTAATATAAAGCTTTTAAGGGTTTTGTACATAAGGGTTGAAATAGGACCCTATTACAAAGACTTCAATGCCTGTCTGTCTTTCCGTCTGTGTCTTGGCTGTATCTCAAAAACTGTAATAGCCACAGAGTTGAAATTTCCACTAAATATCTGTTTCTGTTGTAAATATTAAAAACAAAACAAATTGAACATTTATGAGGGCCTCTTATACAAAATGTGTTTTCTTTTGCCAGTCTTCCTTTTGGATACTAGATAGTATCTCTATGTCATGCTTTCCCTTGTGGTGAATAAAATGGTGGTAGAATGTTATAACTGAAGAAATATAAAAATAAAAAATCTTAACTTTCTGAATATTTTTTCAAATATTTGTTCTTTACAGGTATGGAACCCTTTGACCAGTTTTTATTGTTCTCCCCTAATGTTTTTTTGTTATATATGTTTTATATATTTCTATAGAATATAATATATTGTTACTAGTGTTTGCAACTCTTTATATTTGTGTCTGATATAGGTCATGCACAGAGCTGACAGTGGATCACTATAATGAACTTCTGAAGGTGTATATTGACAATGGGAAGCGGGTGACAGTGAGCTTATTTGTTCAGGAGATGTCGCCAATTGTACCCAACAATACCACCTATGAGCTCATGCTGAGGGCTCTCGGAGAGGTGAGCTAATGGTTAATATAAAGAATTTATACCAGAACATGTAATGTGTGTGTGTAATGTGACAGAGATATGGATAAAAAGAAAGGATACAATACTATTAATGTGTTTTAGCAGGGAGATGTATGGTCCTCATGAAAGTTCTCTCATCTTTTTGACGGTGGCAGAATCACTTATTATTAGATAGTAAGTATTAATGTTAATCTTTCATATTCAATACTTGTGGTATTTTAGGCTGGGGATGTTGATCAAGCTACAGAGGTGATATCTAACATGAAGTCTCAAGGTATAGCTGCCACTGAGAATGTCTTCAACTCCCTCATTATCGGTCAAGGTAAAGCTGGGTGAGTAGTTATCATATCATTTTGTACTCATACTCAAAGTTGACAACTTATCTACTTAATACATGTAAACAAGACATTAGCTAAAAACTCCGCTCAAGTCAAATATTTGCGGTTTTTACATTTTAATGTCATTGGATAGAGCTGCTCATTGCGCTTCGAACCATTGGTTACATTAAATAAATTTCCGACACCCATAAGCCGTAATTCAAAAAATAGTTACAGCGCTCAAGTCGGTTGGCATCGCAATACGGCGAAGTTATTTTCGTCTCCTGTAAAGTTGGTAAAAATGACATGAGTGGTGTTGTAAGCTGAGGGACGATTTGTAGTAACAAAGTGTTATATAAACTACCAGCATAATTTGACATGTAATCCTTAATGCCTGCAGTAGGATAGAGAGTGTCCAGGAGGTGCTGTCGGTGATGAAGTCTTTGAAGCTAGAGTACTCTGTGGAGACGTACACGGCGGCTGCGCGCGCGTACGCTGCCTGCCGCCGGGAAGATCTCATGCTCAGCACGCTCGACGCCGCCGCAGCTAGCGGGGTTCAGTTCGCTGAAACCCACATCATGGAAATCGTCAAAACCCTCGCCATCTTCGAAGACAACAGCTCTATACCAAAAGTGAGTGTGGTAGTAAAAGTTATTTTATTTGATTAAATGATGTTTATAATAATAATAATTAATCATCTAGAATTAATCATATAAAAATATATTTTTTATTTATTTATTTTTATACTAGAGGTCGCCCAGTGGTCGAAATTGGACCATAAATCGATCGTGTATAGGAGCTATTAAGAATATAAGCGATTCTCAATTCAATCACAGACTTCATTTGTCAGGAAAGGTTTTGTTACCAGGCCATTAAATGTTATTAAAAAAAAATCATACTTCAAAAAAAAATCATAGACAAAAGAGTTTTTTGTGAATTTCATGTCAAAATTCTCGCTCGCGTCTTAATATAAAGATAATTTTCTTTTGTCCTTTATGCCAAGTAGAAGTCTGTGATTAAATTTAGAATATATTATATTTTTTTTTAATAAAAATAAATAAAAAAATCTTTATTTCAGACAATTCCAGTCCAAACTTGTTAGTAACAGAGATCTTAACCTATGTTAGTATTTTTATAGCTCTTCTACATGATGGATTTAAATATTTATGATTTATATATGAAACACATTTTGATTGTGATGGAAAAATTGAATTTTGATTGGCCTCTCTTATATAATCATGAAAGTAATTTTTGAGGGTCGATAAATATTTCATTTGTTTCAATTTCAAAAGGGTATCCATTACCTAATCAGTAACTCGTGATCCGCAGGTGCTAAAATATCTGCCGGAGGCGACGCTCCAAACGCCGTCGATCAGTCCGGTGATGCAGGCAGCGGCGACGCAGCTGGTGTTCGCCGGTCGTGCGGGCGCGGCGCTGGCGGTGTACGAGTGCCTGCCGCTGCCGACGTTCGGTCCGCACGACGACCGCGGACTGCACGGCCGGAGCCTCGTGCGTGATTGCGTCAAGGCGGGACTGGTGAGTCACTACTGTTTACCTATTTTGGAGGAGCTGACGTCTGATTTTTCCACCGGGAGCTCCCCCGTCGATTACATTAAATTACTTACAGGATCCGTTTGCTGTAAGGTTAACTGTGTATCTCAATAATTTTTCATTTTTAGTGTTTTTATATTATATTTTAAGTATTTCTCGGTTCCTACTCCTAGTCATATGTATACACTAATTTATTTTCGGAAAACTCACAGAATCAGATACAAAGAAGCCAATTAAAAGCAGCATAATACATATATTCTAGATCTCAAGTATTTTATTAGAGCCTGATATTTATTTCCTTTCTGGGAACTCGAAGTATTCCAAACCAAATGTTATCCTAAACAGCTTTTCATCATAATGTAGGGAAGGTAGCATTTAAAACATTATAAAATAATTTCGTAATCACTCAACTACATTGTGTGGGGTTGTTTCCAGGCATCTGACGTGACAGCGGGCGTAGCGGAGGCGCTGATGCGGTCGGGTCGCAACCCCATCGCGATACAGAACGCGACCGAGGCGGCGCTGCAGATCGGCCGAGCGCCGCTCGCCACTGACCTGCTCGCGCACATGGTGCGACTACACCTGCCGCTGCGCCCGCACTACTACTGGCCCATCCTGCTGCAGACAGCCAAGACGGACGGGGAGAAAGGTACGACTCGGACGTGTCTCAGTTTTTGTTTTTATTCATGTGTTATAATTGATACGTATTGCGCCGCGTCTTGAGAGAGATATCAGAATTTAATATAATCAACCTAAAATATGTCAAAAATCACCGTGGGAATCAATTGTTAAATATAACTTTTATAATCAACCACACATTTCCACCACTGCAACTACTGTGTCGCTAAGATCAGAGACCGATATATACCGACTATAAAACCAAAGTAGAGAACGAGAGTAATATAAATAGTGTCACAGGTGTGATGCGCACGCTGGCAACGATGGTGCGTATGGGCGTGCGCGCGGACCACGAGACGCTGGTGGCGTATGCGCTGCCGCATGTGTCGCTGGCGGCGCCGCAGTCGCTCGTGCGCAAGCTGCAGGCGGCCGGCCTCGCGCTCGGCGACGCGCTCACCGCCGTCACCGCCGTGTTGCTGCACGCCGGAAGAGTACGCGACGCCAGCGAGATCTGTGAGAATTTACACTTCGTTTGCAAGAAGCCAACACTCGTGGCTGATATGACGAGCGGCCAGCGCTGACTTGATATTGACTTCGTTTACAGTTTTTCAAACTACTTGCATGAGGTTGATAAAAATCTTGCGCGGACCGCCTGTCGTAAACTAAATCTTTATGTCAACTGAACAAAAATATGTTTATTCGTCACCTGTTCGGGAACTAGCCGTGTGAGAATGGCCAGCGTAAGAAACTCGCACGATGCCACTTTTTGTAGATTTTTTTTTAAACTAAATCTTGCCCTTTTGCGTGCCTCGCGCAAGTACCATCTTCCAATACTTATCGCTTGTTTCACCATTATTTTGATAGGTGTCAAATAAGTTGTAAGGAGAAACAAGTCTTCAGAGTTCAGTTCAGAATACATATCTAAATCTGTTTAAGAAACAAAATCACAAAACACGAAGTAGGTATAATATGGATTTGGACGCTAGCGACTGCTAGCCTCAGCCGCTATCGAATATTATTGAAATAACAGATAATTCTTGAAAATACTGGATATAAAATATGACCGTGAAAACGGCTGCACAACTTTCAGATCTAACGAAAAGGCGGGGATTTTTGTGATGTTTTCCCAGTTCCGGGGGATGACGACAGTCGATTTTCCAGGCGAGATATTCTCGGCGAAGGTTGAGGCGGATCTGCTGGTGAAGCCTCTGGTTTTGGGGTACCGCGCTGTCGGCGACGTCCGACACGTGCTGCACCTGCTGGAGGACGTCACCGCCAAGGCACGAGACCCCTCCAAGGACTGGGTCGGCCGCTTCCTGTGCGAGCTCGTCCGACAGAGGAAGGGGTTCGATGTGACCAAGCTGACGGCCGTGGTCGAGGTAGCTGTATTATCTATAGATAAATAATAACACTAGATAAAATAAAGGATAACGCGCAGAGTAATAAAAATGAGATATTTAAAATATGCTCAATTGGAACGACAATATATAATTTTTGTTTGTATCTCAAAATTTAAAAAAATGTATTTTAAGAAGTAACACGTCTCAACTAATAGCTCCAAATTGACAAACTAACTTGTCATAGTTGTCCAATTAAAAATACCTATCTAGAGGCAGATTATTATTTATTATCGTTGCTGCTAGAGGGTACTCCCAGGTTTTATACACTGCCATATTTACTCGCAAAAAAATGAATATAAATCAATGATTGTCCTAATATAAACATTTTGTCGTAGGGGTTGTCATCGACTAAGCTGCGGATATCCGTTGCGGCGGCGGAGTACTGCGTGTCGCGTGTGTCGCGCTGCCCAGACTCGCTGCGGGCGGCGCTCGATGAGGTCACCGACCACGCCCTCGCCGATGAGGTCACGACCGACCACCACGTACGGCATCCGGTGAGCATATTACTAGTAGTACGAATGTTACAGCTATGGGGGACCCGGTAAATATGGGTCTTCGGGTTGACGTCGGCAGTATAATTTTTTTGAAGTAACAAAAACTGACATAATTTTTTATTAATAAGAACTAAGCAGTATCTATTTACGTCATATATATTTTGCCGAAATAACAAATAGGACCAACGTAGTTCACAAATTACTTATATTTGTTTAAAATTCGTAAAATGTCATATATAAAAATTACAAAATACAGTAATCAAATATGTAGTACCTGTGTATTGTAATATTAGTGAAACGTCACAGACTATAAGTTGATGGCGTGTGATCGTGTTGTACAGAGGGACATGGACGCGGCGAGCTTGGAGGCGCACCTGCGCGAGCTAGAGGCGAAGGGGCTCAACACGCGAGGCGTGCTGCGACAACTGCTGCAGCGACACTTGCGGCGCGGAGACCTGCCTGCCGCCCGACATGTCGCCGACAAGTGTCGCGCCGAAGGGGTACTCTAGTTATTACTTACTATTTATTCTTATTTTATTGAATTAAAAAAAACTTACTGAAAAAAATTACAAGATGTATATAAGTAGGAAATTGGTCATCGGAATTCCTGGCGTGCGTCACGAACGCAGAAGTTTATGGCGTTTTGTTCGACGGGCGCTTCTGAGCTTATTATTAAACGCACATAGCGTACACAACTAAACGCTAATGACGTTTTCGATGACCATCGAAGTGCACAAGTTTTAATTACCGATGCCCAGTTTCGGAAAAATTTTGACTCAAGTTTATCACGAATTTTTTTATTGACTTTTGTTTTAATTCCAGATGGAGTTGTCAGCGGGCATGCGTGCGGGTCTGTTGGAGCTGCACGTGCGCGGCGGTGAGCTGGCGGCGGCGGAGCTGGCGCTGGCTGACCTGCGCCGCGCCGCACCCAACTTTACCCTCGACGAACACAAGCTGCTCGACCTGGCCGCGCTCGCCGCCAGCAGCCATCGCCTCGACGACGCCCTACGACTCCTAGACGAACACGCCCGTACCAGGTGAGACTACTTAGGAGTTAGGATACACATGGTGTTTTTGTGGCGATGCCATCGCTTGCTTGTATGGACACAGTCACGAAGTGGTCGCTGGCACACAGAATGTTTTCTCAGTTGACAACACAATCGCAATTCAGTAGCAGTATATTTGGGAACGCATTTCCTTCTTTAGGGAGGACCTAATGTTGTTCGACGCGTTTGTAATGCTACTACATGCCTAGCATCGCCACAGAAGTGCGTCGCGAATATATTAACGAGTGTTAGTACGAACTTGTTAGTACGGGAATTGCTTCAAAAAGCCGCCATGTATTCTTATATAAAGTATCCGGAATAAGAGATGAGTGTATGTGTCTGTGTGTGTTACAGGGTGGTGCGGGGCGGGGCGGGCGTAGTAGCTAACTGCCGGCGGGTGTTGGAGGCGGCGGCGGGGGCGGGGGGTGTGGCGGACGTGCGCCGCGCGCTGCAGACGCTCACCACTGGCGGCTACTGTCGCGCCGACACCGCACTGCTCGCGCCCGTCGTTCGCGCACATCTCAACAGGTGAGCCGAGCAGCGTCACCGACCTTTGGGAACTGTTTTTTTTTAAATGATATTTATATTAATTAGGGATAAGCGAGAAGACGGGCTACCTCATGGATAGCGAATGCTGTCGCCCATGGACATTCGTGACATCCGAAGAGTCGCTAGCGCGTTGCCGGCTTGTTATGAGGGAATTGGGAATAGGGATCAGGGAAATTGGGCCACCGCAAACCTCACTCAACCTTTTCTGTGAAGCCGTGGTATCACTCCGGTCAGGCCGGCCCATTCGTCTCGAAGTATGGCTCTCCCACGGCAATGAGTATCCGTATAATGTACTTGAGTTCGAAAAATGTCTCATAGCTACACGCCTCCACCGGAGTTTGAACCTGCACCCTCTCGAGTGCGAAACAAAGGTTAACCCACTAGGCTGCGGACGCTGTTAAATTGTATTGCCCGAGGTCCGCACCCCGTCTGTTCCTATTCCTACTAATCCGGCTTAAGACTTACTAAATAGATTGTCGTGATTGTGAAAGAAGATAATGAATTAAAGTTCTTCTTAAATACTCGCGTGGCCACGATTTTACGGTGTAAAATTGATGGATTCAATATCATTTTCCTTCGATAGGGATCCAAATTATTTTTACGACGTTTTCCTACTCCGATGTGAAACTATCACAGGGACGACCTACCGGGTGCGGTGCGGGAGCTGGTGAGCCTGGCAGACCAGTACAACAAGACGCCGCTCAAGCACGAGGTGTTGTGCGCGCTGTTGACCGCGCTGGGCGAGCCCGCCGCCGCCCGTGCGCTCGGGGAGGGGGGCGGGGAGGGGGAGCTCGCCCAACACGTGCGGACCGTGCTCGACGTCGATCGCCGGCTGCACGGCGCCGGGGCGCAGGTCAATGGCATTGAGTTTTCTCCACTTTATTTTTATTTCTCTAAATTACATAGAAAATTAACATTAATCATGTATTGAAGGTACGCTAACGGTTTTCTCTGTAAAATTGTATGCTTGTTTTCCATCCAATCATAATATTATTATAATACCGTACGTAAAGAAGTATTATTCATACAAAATTATTCCTTGTAGAATTTATTAAAATCCTTTCTTAGCAGACGCCTACGTCATAACATCTACCTGCATGCTAAATTCAGCCCGATTCGTCCAGTGGTTTGGGCTGTCCGTTGATAGATCACTATTCTCAGACAGTTCTCTAAATACCTTTGAGTTATGTATTTAGATTTTAGATTTATTATAAAACAGGTATTCACCCGCGGTTTTGAACACGTCGAAATGATTTATTTCGTTGGAGCATTTAATAGGAATAAGAAGTATATTCTAGATCAGCTAAAACCCTGCTTGTATATTAACGTACTGCAGCGCCATCTAGCACCAAGAAGAAGAATCCTAAAAAAACACGTTCGTTGTGTAAGCGTCCCGTTCGTTATGTTTTTAGTATTTGTTGTTATATTAGCAATAGAAATACCTATTCTGTGAAAAATTTAAGTCTAGCTCGTAACACAGATATCCGTGATGAGCGCGCTGGCGGAAGTGGGGTACGTGAGCACGCTGCGGCACCTGCTGCTCGACCCAACGTTCAAGTTCGGCGACGCGGCGCTGGCGCGGCAGTGTGCACGCTGGGCGGACGAACGCCGCGCTCGCCCGCTCCGCACGCTCGTCGACGCCGCGCGCAGCCTACGCCGCATCGACCTCGCGCACCTCTACGAGCTTCTCATGGACGTCTATCGTAAGTCTCGCATCGTGTTCCACGATTGTCGGGATACTCCCGAGGTTTGAAACACTGAAAACACAGGAATATATTTAATTCCAATGCTTGAACATATTATATTATGTTTGATATTTTACTTAGATTTTTCATCATCATTGTCCGCGCGGCAATTGGTGTCAGACGCTCCAGAGTTACGGGTCATATTTCGTATAGGTAATGTGTGTAAACTTTGTAGAGCGGGAGGACGACGTGCTGGCGGGTCTGGCGCTGTGGCGAGAGTTGCAGGAGCGCGACGTGCCGGCGACTCCGCGACTGTCGCGGACGCTGCGGGCGCTCTGCGACGCCAACCACACGCCGCCGCCGCCGGGCCTCGTGCGACACGCAACCGCCGCGGCGTGATAGATTGAAATATTGTCATGTTATAAAATTATATTAAACCGGAGACTACCTAATTGTATACGTATAATGTCAACATTATAGAAAAGTAGTTATCTTTTTTATGCGAACGGTGGCTGCAACTAAGTTAAGACGCAAGCGCAGCGAGATGACGGGGGATGGCCTGGCTCGTGTGAAGAGGTTGCGTCGCGACGCGAGGCCTCCATTAAAATTATAAGTTCGTGTTATTAAGTGTAACTTCATAGAATCTGTGATACTAATAATTATTATAACAATTAAGACTCGTTTTTTATTTTATTTCACTACATCGTTCTAACGTGATCGACGAGTGAAAACTCATTCGAAGCATTGTTTTCTAGATAGATAAAGATAATGTAGCGACGCCAATGTATTATGAATATTTAAGTAATCTTTTCTCTTATAAAGCATGTAGCTACTCAGGCAGCAACTCGGGACGTAGTCAATCATAACTCGCGATATATTCAATGGCTACAAAGATATCGCGAAGGTTGCGACGCCAGAGCACGAACTTCGAAACGAGAAGAAAATTACCACTAGACAAAATAAAAGAAATAAAATTTAGCTTGAAATACATTTATTTAAAATATCGCCGTCCCACCAATGCACGTCAGTAGGGTGGGGCGGCTGCGGCGGTAGCAAGATCGGCGACAATGCGGTCGTTGAGTGCGGCGAGGCGGCGCAGCGCGTCCGTGCGGTGCGGCTCGTAGCGGTCGTGCTGCACGGCGGTCGCCACGTCGTCCTGCAGCACGCCGCGACGCGCCGCCAGCCGCGACAGCTGCTCCTCCAGCCCGCTCAGACGCACGTACATGTCGTTGCCCGCCAGCTCCGTCTGTACGACAAACCACGACAGACTAGTTAACGTAGCTTGGTAGTTTTATTAGTTTACTCAGCAGTAGTCAGAGCAGAATATATAAAAGTTCCGTCAGATCGACATGTCGACTTTGTTATATACCTAACACGTTACTCGCCTGGAGCTGATCGAGCTTGGCGGCGGCCTCACGCACGGCGCTCCTGGTGGGAGCTAGCTTCTCCCGCAGTACGCGCGACTCGCTCTCGAGATTCTTCTTCTGGACTTCGCCTGCACAACGTTTGGATTTTTTTTGTTTTATAGGGTCAACAGAAACATCAGTGAAAGAATGACTGGTAATAGCTTAAAAACTCCTCATTGTTGTTTCTGCTGTTAGACGACAAGATAGTGTTCCGTCAATGAAAAATAGTAGGTATATATAGCTCTTTTCCCAAAGCCAACTTGTGTGAGGTCATACCGTCGTCCCTGAGCTTATCGAGGTCGGCGAGCACGACTAGCTCGTCCCGCATGGCGCGGGTCCTCTCGGGCAGGGTCTGCAGCTCTGTGGCGAGGCGCTCCCGCATCACCTCCGCCTACAACGAGTATCGTCTTGTAGATAAATTATTTTCGCACCAGTGTGTAATAATAATAATTTGACTTACCTTTTTCAAGTTGCTCTGATATCTTTCGTAGTCTTTTTGAAGTGTTTCAACAGTTTTCTTGCTGTCATCGAACCCCTCTCTCTCCTTAAGAGCGTCGATCTCGCCGAGATCTAAGTCTATGTTGGAGCTGGTGTGCTCCAGCGCGAAGACGATGTCCTTCTCCAGCTGTTCTATTTTTTCGTTCTCCCTCTTTAGATTTTCGTCGTACGTCGACATAAAGCTGTCCATCGTCTCCTCCCTCTTCTTCAACTCTCGGTATTTCTGATGGCGCTCGGAATTTCCCTCCTCTAAATCCTAAAAATAATAAGGTAATAGGTAACACATATTATAAAGGTCTAGAAGGCTATTCTACTCTGGGTGTACCTGTTCGGCCTGCTCTATGAGGTCCTGTACTTTTTTGATCTGCTCCTTCAGACTGGCGGCGTTGCTGTCGAGTGACGCAATGGCGGCGTTGTCTTCGCGAACCTTGGCACGAGAGTTATTTCAGTAGGTTGTAAATTATCAGTTCCAAGGTAAAAAATACAACAATCAGCATGAGAGACGAGGCAGATACTCACTTGCAGGAGCAGTTTCTCCCGCTCCTCTTGCGGGTCAAGTCGATTATTTATTTCTTTTCTCATGTTGTCCCTCTTCTCCTCCGCGGCTGCGAGTTTTTTATGTAATTCGAGTAGATGCAATTTTATCTGAAAATATTTTTTATTACATTACATTATACAAAAATTCTCCCATATCTGTTAGTGTACCTCTTAAGGCTGGTAATACGTGATCTTAATACTGTAAATTACGAGTGGCTAACCTGTGAACCGGAGATCTCCTTAAAAAATTCCTCCTTCTCTCTCCTCAGACGTTCGATGTGATTGCGGATTTGGTCGACGTCATCCCGGAGCGCCACCGCCGCAGGCTCCAGCCTGTCGTACTGCTCTCTCTCTTGCGTCGACATCTCAGATAACAGTTTCGATATCGTCGATTGCTCCTTAAAATCATGTCGTGTATTACCTACTCGATTGGCGCGTAGTATATAAAGCACAATTTTCGATCATTGCAAAATTTTATAATTTTCGATTATTGGTACCTTGTCCATCTGTTCCCGGAGCTGTCGCAGCTGGTTCTCTTTCCTCTGCTTGTCGAGGAGTAGCTGCTCGAGGTCTCGTTGAGTCCTGTCGTTGGCCGCGGCCAGCTCCCGCGTCTGCTCCTCCACCGCCTGGGCGCTCGCTTCGCCGTTCGCGATCCTGATAGCCGTGTTGTAATCTGCCAGTCTGCCTTGAAGATCTACCGAGTGTCGATTTCGACGGTCAGGTCAGTCGAATATCACAATCCGAGCGTTTCTACCTAGTGAGAATGCTTGCTCCGACCGCTATTCGAGAACCATTTACGACCACCGTCGACAGCATCGACCTCCTAAATACTCACCCGTCAACTCGTGCGCTAGCTCGCGGACTCTCTTCTCGTAGTGTTTGCGCGCGGAGCGCTCGCGCTCGCCGGCGGCGGCTCGGTCGGTGAGTCGCGCGATCTCGGCGCGCGTGTCTCGCGCCCGCAACTGCAGCAGCTCCTCCCAGTAGCGGCGGTCGTGCAGCTGCCGCACACGTCGCGCCCCGCTCCTCGCCCCGCCCCGCGCCGTGCCTGCGCGTGCCCCCGATATACCCTGCTGCGTTATAGGCCGGTCCACCTGATAATAATGATATTATTATTCTATTTTATTATTATCTCCTTGAACCTCCTTTTGAGGGTAAAGTGGACGCCATCGTTTAAACTTTATATCAAAAAATTTTAGTGTGTAACACTTACAGAAAAAATCTGTGCTTAAAAAAATTCGCAGTGCAGATAGGCTCTTACTTTAGATTTTTTAAAAATCTTAATGAGGTCTCGTGGATTTTATTGGCCATTTAATGGTTGACTTTTAACGTAAAATATGTCACACTATCTGTCACTGGATGTCGTTATGTAGTGTCAAATAGTAATTTAGAAATAGATTCATGTAACAGAATAGTAGACGGTGAAGGATTTACTTTTCTTATGAGTTTAGCCCACTTTATTTCTGTCGCCTCATGTATGTCGTAAGTCGGTGCCACCCTAGAGTGGTAACACGCTATCGTCCACCTAGGACACTGCCGCCCGTTATGGGCACTATAGGCCGTATAATATATACGTTATACAATGACCTATTTATAAATCCAGCCTTAATTTTCAGCGTTCTTGTCGTCAGGTGAGTGAATTGCTTGACGTATTAGGGAAGTTTCCTGCAATGCTCAACTAGACGTGTATTAATGTTGAGGTATATACCATAGGGAATCCGGTGGCAGTGGTCTGCCGGTTGGCAGGTGCGGGTGTGAGCGGCGCGGGGGGGAAGCCGGCGGTCGCCAGCCGCGACGGGCCGCGGTAAGCCGAGCCCGGCCGAACGCTTCCACTCCTGCAACCAACTTACGACTTTAATTTTTCTATATTGATACAAACCTCTGGTGGCTCCAACGTGACGCTAGACGACCGCCTAGGATGCCGGATAATATAGGAGGCACCTCCTATCTCTCTCTAGTATCAGAAAGCAAGAAACTGGCAAAAACAGGTTTTGTTGCATGATAACATAAAACATTTGTTTAGTTTTTAGTACTTATTATAACGGCAATAGAAATACATAATCTGTGAAAATTTCAACTCTCTTTCTATTATCGTTCTTAGTGATAGGGATGCCCATTGCTCATGCAAATAAAAAAATGATTCGTTTTCAGTGCTGCTATTTTCAGAGTCAACATTTTATTTATAGAAGACTCATACACACCTCTGAGAAGAAAGAAAGAATTAGATTACTATTTTAATTAAAAAAAAAATTAGATTATTATTATTTAGGAGTAGGTATCAGTTGGTCGGTTTTACGCAGCAACATATGAGAGGAGTGCAGTACCGCGTGTGTGTGGTACGTGGTCTGTTAAGCTGACAACAAACTGTCGAACGCGACTTACGGACGCTGCTCACAGACACGTCCGCGACTTACCTCTTACACAGTGACCTCTATATTATAAATACGCTGGACTGACGATAAGCCTAGCCATGGCAAGGCGATTTGATATGCAGTATTTTGGCGCTGATGGCAGTGACGAGCGGGAAAGGAACTAATGAGTTTTACATAACATGGTATTATAGTTTACCTATGAATTTCCAAACTTGTTCAAATATAAACTATATATAAACTATAATATAAAAGAATAATACGAATTATTATTTTTTAACAAAAAATTAAAACCGACTTCCAAAGGAAAAATCTAAAATAGTACAAAAGCAACTAAGGCATCTATATCAACTAGGCATCAGACTATCTCGTACACGATCTTCATTATTTTAAAGTCGGTACCAGCTAACATGGCATGATTTGTCTAAAT
>JAOTAV010023107.1:0-49321 GCA_026546445.1 Cyclargus thomasi
TACCCTATACAACAAAGCAAAAATTTTGAAAATCGGTTCACAAACGGCGGAGCTATGGTTGAACATACATAAAAAAATATATATATATATATATATATATATCCACAGCCGAACATAATAACCTCCTCGTTTTTGGAAGTCGGTTAAAAATGTATTGTTTCCGCGCGATAAACAAATTTTGGCGCTACGCAGTTGCGGGTATCACCTAGTATTAAACATTTATCTCCGGCGGCAGAGACAGTCACAGTTGCATAGTCCTAATAAAATATAAATAGTTAGTGGAGTGCGCTCTGTATGCGAGACTTGGTGTTGTTTCCCCAAAGGATCCAAAGTTTCTCCGGCAAGTCGAACTCGATCATCAACTTTAACGACCTGAGAAGTTTAGATATTAAGCTTCCCACTTAAAATTTCAAGGATCGGATGAATATTTTTAATAATGTCAATTAATAGTTACCCTGTGTTTAAAGTGAATAGTTTAATCTTAATAAAGCGGTAAGCGTTTCTGTGTTTGTATGTTTATGGATGTCTCTGAATCTACCGAACCGATTTCAATAATTATTTCACCAAAAAAAGCTTTTCTATCCAAGATTGCTACAGGCATGTTTTGGATTTAAAATTAATTGCTACCGTGGGATAAATGTTTTCATTGCGCCGCAGACTAATGCTAACATAATATAGAACGCAACTTAGACTCTGCGGCGTGGTACCACGTAGTACGAAATTTAGAAATACTTGTTGAGTTTATAATCTGTACGTGTTTTCTAATTATGGATGCCAACTACTTTAAGCTAACTTGGTAACTAACTACTTTAAGCTATCTGTGTTTACTAACAAGCTAAAAATATAATACACGTTGTCGACGACTTCTGTATTTGTTGAACCTATAATAATACATTTTAGTTTTATATTCGGGCTAAAAACCTGCATAATTGGATTGACTTAACATTACTATAAATTAGAATATTAATACTGAAAGTTTTCATAAGAATCAAGAAAAAAAGAAGAAAACTAAATTACGAACAAACCCTCGTTAATAACAGATTAAAAAAACAACAACTGAATTGTCATGTCATATATGTATTGTGTTCTTGTTTTAAAAATCTCAAAACATACTTCGAAATTCCATACATTTTCCACGCATTTCTTATTAGCATTCCGGAAAACTCCATCAAAACTCCGACAAACGAGCACAAATTAATAAGCATAATAAAGAGCAAAGACGCAACACTCCATTATTTATTCAAATAACTTAAACGCTTGCTCGGGGTTTTATAAAATTAATATCATAGCGACGCACAGGTAAACGAAAGTTCGGCGCGAAGTTGGCTGGGACACGGGAAAATTTAATATTACTGCGGTATGTACATACTACGTAGTTAAACTTCCAAGGAGGCTGTACGTAAATACAACTTCGCTATTATACAATAATTCATTTAATAGTTTGCGACAGCAGACATGTTTTGGTTAGCACATTATAATACGGTGTATAAAGTATTTTTGGCGGAAGATTTTAACTCAAATGGGGTTTTTGATTGATAAACTTCTAAAGAATTCTTTAGAAGGAATATATATATATATATATAGACTTTAAATAAATTTATTTTGAAATGTTGAAAGTAGACTAACACATTTACATACTTTCTATTCCATAGTTTTATGTTCACAAAACAATTCTACTGAACTCGTAGTACTGTTATATTTGATAGTTTATATTGACTTCCATTAAGAGACTTCGGAAAATAATTCTGAGCTTCTATAATGAAAGATATATCTAGATATATAACTCTGTGCTAGATATAAGTAAGACGAGTAGGTACAAAGTACAGGTTGCGAATGGAATATAAAGCCATATAATATTTGTAACTATTTCGTATTATAAACTGTAGTCTATATTAAAATATAGACTACAGTTTATGGTTTTCGATACATGTATTTCTTTGGCACTAACGATCTATGACTCTAGCCTCTAGGTTCTCGTTAAACTTCACAACTGTCATAATTCGTCTTATTCTTATATAGGTAATACTGGGTACATAAAAACAAGGTAGTCAAATGTCTTCTTTCAGCGACGTATTTGGAAAGATTTTTGATTAAGTTTCCGTACTGGAATAATAAAATATATTGTGACACAACTTTATTTTATAAATTCATCCCAACATCTTCAAAACTACGAACAATGAAGTCACACAGAACGGAACACAACGTAAATCCTCAAAGTTATTAAAAACGCCCCGTATATACGGACGATACACTGTACAGGATGTCCCAGAAACGTCTGCGAACAAACACGCTCCTCGGAGACGGTGTAAAATGACTTTGTATGACTTACTAAAAGGATATTGTTGTGTTCGCTATCATTATGACATGTTGAACTTGTCGCGACAATGATAAATTGGGTACCCGGGACCATATCGACTTATGTGCGAAAATATTACGAAATATTTGCTCAAAAGTTTTCGCGTTGCTTCTTTGTTAGTAAATGTTTTCTTGTTTTATTTAACTTTTTCTTTTTAAGTCGAAATATCAAAGGAATCTGTAGCGACCGTTCTTAGATATTATAAGATTAATTGAATGTTGAATTCGAAAGATAAAGACAAAATTCTTTACACGTGTGCGGAAAAATATAAATGGAAACATCTAATCATAAAATAGTTGCACAACCACTAAACTTGTGCGAAAGCGCTTCAAACAATTTCTTATTACCGCTTCAGAAGTTAACAATACTTTACAAAGAGCTATAAATCCAAACAAATCTTTAACTCAACTACTTACTCTAAGTTATCTAAGCAATTAAACGCCTAAGCTATATTTTGTTGTGTAATGAAACAACGAATATTTATTTAGGCTATCAATGTGTTACTGCCTCAACCTCGTATCTTAAAAATACATTTCAGGAGACGAAAAAAACCGATTATATATTTTTTCCTTAGTAATTGTACAAAACTGAGGTTATTTGAGTAAATTGTTTCTTATCAAATAACCGCACATCTAGTTTTGTAAAATTACTGAGAAAAATAATATAATCAGTTTCTCTCTTGAAATGTAGTCATTTTTAAGATACGTTTGAGGCAGTAATAGGCATCGCTATGGAGCTAAAAATTATAAATGTAGCTGAACAAAATACACCTAGACCGTTTTGGCCAGTGGTCAGCAAAGATCACATACATCTTGCAAATGGTCACATTACAAGATGAAGGCATTATGGTTGCATAAGTAACGCGAATGCCATTTTTAGTAACAACATGGTATAGCTTAACCGCTACCTCTCAACCCTCAGCGTTGACGGTAAACTGTTAGAGGTAGCACGGCAGGTAACCATGGTAACCCTTTACCGCCGCGCCGCGTTCGTATTCAAGGCAAGGTAAAGTGATTGTGGTTAAGTTATAACTGCCTGAATGACATTTGGATGACATTCACATTTACCACTTTGTCATAGCTACAAATCCACGCCTGTATGTTAATGTCATCCAAGTGCCACAAGATCTTTTTAGGGTTCCGTACCCAAAGGGTAAAAACGAGACCCTATTAATAAGATTTCGATGTCTGTCCATCTGTCTGTCTCCAGGCTGTATCTCAAAAACGGTAATAGCTAAAGATTTAAAATTTTCACAAAATATGTGTTTCAGTTGCCGCTATAACAAATACTAAAAATAAAATAAATTGAATATTTAAAGGTGGCTCTGAAACAACAAATATCTTTTCCACGTTTTAATTCCTTAATAATATCGATAAATTAGACGCACTTATTATCAGCGGCGTGGCGGAGTGACTAGGGTGCCTACTTAGGTACGAAGTGGCACAAGTGCGATTCCCACCATCTCATATTTCTTTGAGTAAGGCGAGTATCCACAAGCTGTCTCTACAATCGAGCTCGCGTGTGATCTTCTTTAATTGCCGATTATGAAGACGAATCATAACAATATTGAAATGGTATTATGGTTATCAAGCTTCAGTCCGTTTTTTAAGTTATATTACCTCTAACAGGATCTTTATGCCAACGTCATAAGGATCATAGGAACTCCGAAGCAAAATAACGTTCAAGGGTCTGATTCTCAAGACTCTAACGTCCATTCGATCTCTAATATTATTCCGCCAACTTTACGTGCATGTGAGTAATTAGCACAGCATGCAATCGAAGCATTTTCAAGAACGAAAGAGTTTATCGAACCTTAGCCCTTGTGGGGAGCAATCGTTATACTACCTAAATGGACACCATGCAAATTTTTATTTATGTACAATCTGGGAAGTTTATATAGAGGCAGATTGCGGATCTAAGTTGGTCCAGTGATGTCAAACCCAGCCGGTAGATTCCGGCTCAATGACGTAGGTCCGTAAACAGCTCTGTTTCAATTACCACCATGGTGACAATAGCAGACACTCAGCCCTCACGCTCTTACAGACAACACGGCTTCTGCTCCACAGAGCGCGGACGAAAGCGAATGGGACAGCCTGCCATCGAAGCAATTCGAGCCCCGAGAATCAGGCCCCTGGCTTGATGGCGGGCGGAGTGACTACCCCACTAATTACTCCTACTTGTTTACACAATGCATGCGCTGATTAAATATCTAACAGGCGGTCTAATGGTTTCATTTGCAACCAGCAGCCAGCAGGTACTTTCTAGTCGTTAATTCTATCCGTCTGTTCAGATAGCTCAATATGGCTGTGCGTGGAACGATGGAATTTTGTCCGAAGGCTTGTTAACTGTTTGATTCGATCAATGAATATTTAGATTTAATTCCTAATCGGACTTTGAGAATTTGCAGAAAATGCTGGGTGCTAATGTTTGATTTGATAGAATTGAGTTATATTACCTTGTTTAAACATTAAGTCGATATAGACAAGTAACAAGCTAACCTCCTTATACTTAGGCCTCCTTATACTTACCCTTTCTGTCGCGTGACGTTTTAATATTCCAAAAAAGGAATGCGAATCTTGATTAATTAAACAATGTTTAAATGTTTTTATGAATATTTAGTAAATGTCTAAAAACAAAAAACCCGACTGCAGGAACCGCTGTAATTTAAACAATTCTGGTGCATTCGGGTAAAAACAGACAAAAAAACAAGGTTTATGTTTCAATATGAAATCAATTTAATTTTGAATACCTGTTGAATGTTGTTCTAACGGTAACTAGAAATACTGTAATTTTTGAAAATTTTAACTCTCTATCATAATTTGAGATACAACCTAGAGATAGACAGACAGACGGCGAAGTCTTTTATTTACCAACGGAACCATGAAAGTATTTAAACTCCCTTCGACAGAAAATCGTTGCCAAATTTGGTTTCCTTAAGCCGTTTTAGCAAACCCTTAATCAACGTCTAATAGGGGCGAGACAATCATCTTTGAAAGAGCCCAAGTTTTCTTTGACGTGTAGTTTTGTATGCGAATTCATTTTACCGTGTTCATTTAATCATTTCCCTGATATTACCTGAACAAAGTACGCCCGCATCTCGAGGGTTTTGGGGAGATTTATTAAAGATAAGTTCGGTGGTTTATGCACGTGTGGCTTCGTCTCGGGCATAATACAATTAGTTATCAAAAAGTTGTTCGTGTGTGTAATTAATTTTGATTTACGAATGTGGGTTATTTAACAATTCATATCCAAAAGTAGGGCTGTCTATTTCTTATATTGTCCTTTACCAAATGTCATCGCTAACTCTTACATAATATAAAATTCTCGTGTCACAATATTAGTTACCACTTACCATATGCTTTTTTACAAAATTAACCCTACGAGTATATACCCCTTATTTATGCTCGTCTCTGCTTGCCGAACGGCATGCTCCGCTCGACTAACGATCAACATCCTTAATCAACTCATTGGCGAAGTTCGACGAACGATTCTGTGGACGCACGATGACAGGTTTTTTTTAAATCGTGCTGATTAAAAGCGATCGACGCCGATAATTTAGAGAGTGCACAACATTTAAGTGTTATCATAGTAGTGTCCTGTACGTTAATACACTCAAAGTTACGAGGTTACACGTATATTTTTAAAGGAATATTTTTATTTTCACCCCTCAAAAGTCATAACAACCCAAAGAAACGACTTTCACAAACCAAAATTTAATCATAACTCTCATTTTTCGTCGAAATTGAATCACTTTGAATATAACCTAATATTGTAATACGTTCTTAAGTGAGGGAAATCTAAGGGTAGGAGGGGTTGTGGATAAGGGTGGGGGGGAGACCGACAGGTGAGAAATACGAGACATCACTCTCCCGGAGTCGTACATACATTTAAGATTTCCCCTCATATGGAGAACGCTATGGGTTATGTGGAATGTTTTTGGTTTCTTTTTTTACTTGTGATTTTGAGGGTGGTGTATTCTTTAGTTAAGTAAATGTTAGCCTGTTTATTATAGAGTAATATATATTAAGATAATAAATGCACTTTTAAACGAGATGATGCTGATTCGCCTAAGGTGTAAGTTTTTATACGTTTAAGGGCCTGCTGCACTCTATCTGATAAGTGCTATAATAGGCTATCCAAAACTTGATAGAAGAAATATGGAGAATCTGTCAAATAAAATGTGGATAATCTGGAAGTATGACTTATCAGGAAGTGGGGTAACAGGACTTAAATGTACCTTTACATCTTACTCTACAGAACTGTAAGCAACTACTGTAAGAATGGTACCTACTCTATGTAGTGGGTACCTAAACGTTTTCTAATACTTTAATAATATCGGTGCAAGTCTGATCAGTTGACTATAAAGCACCTAAAAGTATTACCAATACCGAAAGTCTAGACTACAGTAATTTATACGTTCGATTCCATACCCAAATAGAAATTATTATGGCGACACATGCAAACACGATTCTTTGTTTGCGAAAGAGCGATGCCTGTTAGAACATACAGTAGCGAAAAAGCGCAACCTTAGAGCCAGTCCCCGTTGGTTCGTTGCGTTGCGTCGCTTCGTGACGTCGCTGCGTCAACGCTGCGACTTTTTTCATATATTTTTACGGCATTCATGGTATACGCTCATCTATCATTGCTGAACAAATCGAAGGCAAACCCTCATTGACTTATACAGCATTCGAAGATGAACGACAAATCGGACGATTCGGCGCTGGTAAGTGTGCGAGGTTCTATAACATTTTATATATCGAATATACTAAAGTTCGTTATGTTCGCCACGTTCGGCTCGTTCGGTTCTGAATTGAAGACATAAGTGAAAGAAACAGATAATTATTAAAAAAAAAACTCCCGAATTTTTGCGTTATTGGACGCTCTCGGACTCGAAAAATTATGCGAAACTGAAATAATATAGGTTTGATGTGTAGCTAGATATACTAGCTAGATAATGAATAAGTTACAAGATTTGTTAAAATTTTATGAAAAAAATTGAGTAAATACTCGAAGGTTGCGAAATTCTAGATGAGCATTCACCATTAATGCGTTGAGTCGTCCTCGTTGATATTACCGTACCTATATTTTTTCAGTCCAATCAAGTACTTGTAACAGTGAAAATAGCCAGATTCAGAAAAGTAGAAAAAAAAAGAACATCAATACCTTTTGAAGCTGCTTCAATTATGTCTATATTCTTTAGCGTTAACGGCACCGGTTCCACTATCAAGTTTAACTTTACACTTTCTCGAAATTTCACACTCAAAAATATAGCGTAAGTCCGTTTCCGAAGCGGACATCTCAGCGGCCCGGAGTACTGCACTAGGACCGTCGCATCGCTGAATCGTAGCGACCGAGCCGTGCCGAAACGAACTGTCGCACCGATATCGTTCAGATCACCCTTCAACACTCGACGGATATTCACTTTGTACACCGTCACATCACTGCAGTTAACACCGTACACACGTCCCGTGAAAATGTAATTCGACATCATCGTCAAGTGTTTCAAAGTCGACCGATCGTACGCGCAGTCGGTCGCGGCGCACGCACAGATATTTAGGATCAGAAATACAGTCCACATTATAACTTAGACGGGCGGCGGAAGGTTTTATTGCAATTGAATTACGTCGCGGAATGCGTGCGCGCAGGTCCGGGGCGGGTTGTAGGCTGTCATTTCTCCGCTCACCCACTCACCCTAGATCGTTCACCTACCACATATATTTACATACTGATTGGTGCTGCGGCAAATAACGCCTTGTAAGTTGTAACAGGACACCAGACGGTCGCATCCATCTATCCTATCTGATATGTCGCCGTAGATAAAGATTACGGATCGAACCTTGCTCGGAGTTTTTGTAGTATAAAAAAAACGTCGCCCTTCTCTCGAAGGTGAACCCACTAAAGTGAAAATGTGGCATCAGGAAAAGTGTGCAACATTACTAAATTTTCATTTTAAAAAAGACCTGAAAAAATCAAACAAACAGTTCAACGCCTAGACACTGTTGACTTCAATTTGTCTTAGTATTGGCGAAATTAAAATCGAAACCAGCATCACGACTTACACGGAATTGACATATTCCGAGCAAATGACGTAGGTCCTTTAACTGGCTCTGTTTCAATTTTCCCCATGGTACATACAGAACTATAAAAAGGAGCGGTTTCTCAGGGAGAAATCATATGGAAATTGTAGCAAACATTGCTGAGAAACTAATTTCACAAAATATGTAAAGAAAGCTACCAAATGGTCTCGTTCAAAGGATTTAAATAAAATATGAGTAAGGTAAATCCTTATCTTCAAATCTACGTGTTTTCTAATCAACAAGAAACAAAGTCAATAAATTTCAAAGTTTACATCTACCACATTACAAAATCGTGATTAAATCCAAAGGAATTTTGTTTATTACTTTCCGATGTTAGACCTTACACTTTCTTTAAAATTACTTCATCATAAGAAACTTTGATTTATGCGCAGAATCTATATGTTTATAAAGGCTTGGCGACACTGCCTGCATTACGTCACTAAGGCCGGTCACATACATTCAGAACAACCTTTCTGGATTCCGGATTTTAATTAAGTAACTTATTCAGAAACACCGAAATACCATACAATGGCAGACATACTAATTTTTCAGATCGATTTGAAAGAATCAACTGCGTTTTTCATATCTGAGAGCCTCTCGGGATGTGTGTGGCAAGCCTCAACAAAATCAATTTATCAAGAAAGACGAGTTCGGGATTATTTACATAGTTATTAAAATGTGTTTTTGTTGTCAAATGAGGCGGTAGACGTCTGAGGGAGACGATGGAAGACATCAAAAATCAATTTGCGTGTTGCTTTTCATAACTCGTTTGCCTTTGGAGATCCGTACAAGGCATGTATTATGTATGCCCATATTTACTAAATGTACATTTGTATTTATACCAAATGTATACACAGAATTGCAGGCTCATTGCTAAAAAGCGATTTAAATAAAACAAATAAGCTAAAATATTACATTTTGTGAAAAGTAACCTATGTCAATACATTACATGAATACATATAACTTTTCTCAAAATATTGTGATATATTTAGTTAATTTGTTTCATTTAAATCGCCTTTAATCAATTAGTTGTCAAAGTACTAACTAAGATTGTGCGGATGATTGCGCGATGATCTTAAATCCAAATAAAGATCAACGATAATCAACGATTATCGTTGATGAATAACGAACAATTAACATCGGCGATTATGAATGGCCTGGATAGATAATAATAATAACTCCCACACAGGTTTCGGTGACGGCGATCGGTTTCATACCACGCCTGTTACGCAGTAGTAGTTTTATAGTGCCCGAGTGTGTTCGCAGTACACTCTCTCTTCCTTTACTCTCATAACCCAGTGGGACGAATGACCGACAAGATAACTCTTTGAAAATATTAACAAGTAGCCCAGAAGGGAATCACCTAATTTTAATTTTTTATAGTGTTACCATATTTATGAGAAACGTAAGAGTTTTTCATTAACAATTAGATAATGAATACTAAATTAAATTTATAAGCGTTTGGACGAGGGTCGATACACATATAAGGGTCATTAAATTAAAATTCATGCCTACAAAGGCGCTCAAGTGGCGGTACAATTAATATGAAAATCTCTGGACAATATTTATGACAGTGACAGGGAATTATGGCGGACTATAATATTTGCTGACGGCCCGTATTTCGCACGGCGCGGGATTATGTGCGAAATTTGTGCGAATATGCACACCTATTTGACACTTAATCATTCAGGGGTCTTACTGGTGTTAACTGTTACGGCTATATTTCACTGGGCTTCTGAGGCTAATAATGTATACAGGGTGTACAAAACTAAAGCTGAAAATAAACTGATCGGACGCGATTGATAGTTCATACAAAAATGTCCGCGACTGACTCCAGACGTGACTGAAGGCCTTTACAAAATTTCGCAACTTGCACACTTCAATGTACAATTATTATCTAGATCGCGGCTGTCAGTCGCGTCCGTAAGTCGCGTCCGATCAGTATGTTTACCGCTCAAGATAACACTGTATGTCCATAAAAATATTATGACCAAAATAACTCCTTCAGTGCTGCTCTTGAGAAAGTCACAACTAGGCAGAGCAAGAAGTATTGTCTGTACAAAGATATTAGGCGATGACTGATCCACATCTCGAACAAATAATACAGGTACCGTTTGTACAAACAAAATAAATGCCGCGTACTAATTACACGTCAACAGTAAAAAATAAAAGGCCATAACATAATAAATAACACTCAAATATCCCAGAAGATACGGTCCTTATCGTAATAAGTGTGACCCGAGCACATACTTGTAATAAATATTAATTATTTTGGAACAAATCTCGCATCTAAATTATATGTGAATTGCACTTTAGGGTTATGCGAGGTCCGAGTACAATGGGACATTAACCCTCCGGAGCGGATGACAAAACATAACACACTTTTCTATACCTAATTGGGATATAGCCGACCTTTTTGTTTTGTTTAATTCATGATTTATGTAAGGGGTTGTGGTTTATTTACCCGACTGCGCCAGGTAGGTTATGTTTTTCGAGAGCACGTATGTATGTAGATTTTTTTGGTACGCTCTGCAGCCTAAGCGGCTTGGTGAATTTATCGTTCGAGGTATTCTTCTATCTTCAAAGATTCGTCTTGATAGCGTTAGTGACACTAACTAGATTTAAAAAATTCAAAATCACAATGGCGGATTTTAAAGTAAAAATTGTAAGGTTCCAAAATTTTTTTTCGCTCATTTACGTCGAGTGGAGTATTAAAATGAAGGGCTTTAAAAAGCCACTCTAGAATGTTCCTGTAGTCGGGTTTTCTGTTTTTGGATATTTAGCTTTTTAAACTGTCAGAAGTGGGCTAATTAATTTTAAAATTTTACCATTATTAGGGACTGTGAGTTGTGACTACAGACATTATAAATTCAGTTAGACGACATTGGTCTTGGTACTTAGTAGTTGGAAAAGTCACTTGACGAAGAGCACCTTGCATGGCCGATCAAAATGTATATGAAAAGTCTACGTTAGTTCCACGCGACAGCGATAGAAAAAACTCGTAGAGCTCATGACAAAGTATTATAATGTCGATTAAAACTGAATAAAGCATAGACATATAGTACGAATATACTTTCCACGGGCGTATTGTCTTTTCGCTCAAGATAGGCGACATGGTTCATTAACCCTCTGTCAAATTTCTATTCAAACCGCGATGGTAAGTAATAAATTGACAAAACTTTGTTAACAATCGCGTCTTGTATGAAAATGACAATATCATTATGGTCAATATTGTTTTTATACTACAAACAAAACGCTAAAACAATCTACTTAACGAATTTATGACGTGCACTTTACCACATGGAAACCCCATAAAAGTGCATATTATGAAAAAATATACCGCAAACGAACGCGGAATTACGCATTCTGTGTGTCACGAATGTACACAGGATAATTGTGTTCGCGATTACTTCCACAACTGCCACCGTGCTGGTGATAAATGAGCATACGGTTTAAAATCCCCTCGCCTCTCCACCCGCGAATAAACGCGTACACAATAAGCTACTCGATATTAACAAGCTAAATGTCAAAAAACAGAAAACCCGAACGCAAAAACGGTTGTAATTAAACATCAAGTTGTATATATTTCTAGAATGGTTATTTAAAGCCCTTCATTTTGATACTCTACTCGACCTCGACCGAAATATTTTTGGAACCTCACAGTCGAAGACATTAATGGAAGAAGAAAGATAACTAACATTTTACAACCTTTAAATAAATACTATTTTTTCCCATAATATTGCAACAAATCTTAAAACTTACCTCTTTCATTATCTAGCTAGTACATCAAATTCACATTATTTTAATTTCAAATCATTTTTTAGGTCCTAAAGCGTCCATTCACGCAAAAATTCGTCACATTTTTAAATGTTACCTACCCGCTTCTTCCTAAAAAAATTCCTACTTAGTTACTATTTAAGTAAGGTATCCTTATAGAAGTTTGTTTCTAGAAACGCTAGAAACTTTCTAGTCCTATTACAATGTACGCAAGTCCCCTGACATAAATATAGGTAAAGTTGTCCAGGTGGGCAATTCTTAGGATGTGAGAAAAAGTTCACACTCGAAATAAATATCGAATGTGAACCTTTTTCGAGCGAAACACAGTTTGTTGTATTCTCAGCGCTTCACACTCGAAATATTTCGTGTAAAGGATGAAATATTTCGAGTGTGAAGTTTACACTCGTTATTTTTTTCGAGTGTGAACTTTTTGTCACATCCTGAGAATTGCCCCCCTGGATCCGACGCTAAATGCGTACTGGCACCATTAAAGGACTCTGCGTATAATTTTCCCACAAAACCTCATAAATAAACGCAGCTAATTCCCGAAATCTGTAAGTTATAAACTGGAGTTTTGTTTGTGTTACCTGTTGAGTCGCCATCAACTCTGATTAGTTTACTACTGGTTAGATTCTATTTTGTTTACCCTTTGAAAGTCAAATCTTTTATGTTTCGATTTACCTTGGAGATTTGAAAGAATTTTTATCATTTTATCAATAGAGATTTCAATAAATTTAAAACAAAAGAAAACGAATTGGTTAGAGCTACGAGCATTCTAATTATGTACAATTCTTCTGTGCGTGTGTTTGTCACTGAACTCCTCCCAAACGGCTAGATCGATTTTGATGATTGTGTGTGTTCAATAAGAAAGAACGTCTGTCGGGTCCGCTAGTAGCTGTTAAAAGCTCTTTTGTTACTGAGAAGGCAGTTTTTCTAGAATTTAGAGAAAGGTTTTGTACCAACCCACTACCCATCTTAGCCAAGCTGGGTTAATTTTGTATTTTTTTTAATGATAATTACGGGGCAAGCGAGTAGACGGCTTACATGCTGGAAAGCATCTGCCGTCGCCCATAGACAGTCGTGTCATCCGAAGAGTCGCAAGTGCGTTACCGGTCTTTATGAGGGAATAGGGATATACAAGATACAAGATGTTGAAATGAACAATACATAACCCGCTTTACTCTTCCTATTCTGCTGGAAAAACTGCTTATATCACAAAATAACGTCAGCGAATACCTCGTCATACCTGAAATATGTCGCAAATATAAATAGTTGTAAACTTACACACGTATGACGTAGCGGACCACGTAATTAAACATTCCTGTACCTTATAACGTTGGTGAATCCCAACAATGTTGCGGGTATGAAAACTAGACTATTTAGCGATGTCAACTAATTGTATTACACGATATTGAATATTAAGGATGCCTATTTAGAACGGGGATGGCGGCTAGGTATAGGCATAGACCAATTATTTTATCCTCTATGGTATAGTTACCTATCTTGCTTCTGGTACTTTTTATCAAAATTTTCTCCTGTAGGCTGTACCGTCATCTATAGTATGCATTGGCGTATCTAGACCCACTTTTTTAGATCTACATTATCTTTGATTTTGGCCAGTAACATAAAGAATATTAGAAACGACATGACACCCGCAACTCCGTTGCGCCAAAATTCGTTTATCACGCGGGAACCATACATTCTTCTGGCAAAAAAGTTTTCACCAGATCATTCTGGGGTTGGCGATCGAAAATGAGGCGATGGGAATCGAACCTAGACCCCTCCGAACTTAAATAGGTGTCCTAAGCAGTAGGCACTGCGCCACGCCGATGATGACGAGCGCGTCGAAATTATTAAGTAATCAAAATAACAGAAAAATATTTGATGTATTAGCCACCTTTAAATATTTAATTCATTTTGGTTTAAGTATTTATTGTTAAAGCGGCAACAGAAATGCATATTCTAAGAGAATTTCAACTATCTATTACTGTTCTTGAGATTCAGCCCGGAGACAGACATCGAAGTCTTTGTGATAGGGTCCTTAACCGTCCGTTAACCTTTGGGTTAAAAACGGGACCTACCGGAACCCTAAAAACTAAAAAAAAATACCAATAAACCACTAACAATTCCGTTTCACTAAGGAAACTGCTCAGCATTCTGGTACATTAACGTTGAACTTCTTAATAGGTGCTCGCTAAAAGATTGCCTTTCAGAACAAATTGATTTACGTCATACTTTATCTTGCATTCAGCTCCGATCCTGCGAAAGCTCATTACTTATTATACCATAGACAATTATCCGATTTCCTACTCGCTCACCGTACTAAGTGTGCTTATAAGGGGAGTTTTACAGGGCCCTCGATTCCTTTAACAAAATAATAGCTTAAAATTTGAAGCCCCGGCTTTTACGAAGTCAGATAAGAAGGATTATAAAGGGAGGGAGGGCGAAGTGTAGATAAGACGTAATGGGACGTCGAAAAGTGAACAAAATGACGTACTTATCTCCCGACGGCAAAGGTTCAAATTAATACGATGCTTCCGTTACACTTGTTTATTTGAAAATATAATATTTACAAAAGTGTCAAACTTTTTACACGATATCACGAAATTGCTTACACTTTACATCGAGATATGTGAATTATATCAACAATCGATCTAAATACAATATTTAATAGAATCAGGCGTTACTTTGCGGAAATCCATAGCTTCAAGTTTAGTAAATTAAAATTTTTAGCAATATTCTGCGAAAATTAACCTCAACCTGCAAGTAAAAATGCGGGTTGAGAATGAAAACTCTACGAACAACGTCCGTTAACAGACATCATCCACATCCTGAGGATGCCCCGGTGTTGGGGCGAAACGCGCGTCGAGGTCCTTAACCCGCATTTTTACTTGCAGGTTGAGGTTAATTTTCGGGGAATATTGCTAAAAATCTTAATTTACTAAACCTAAATACAATAGTCAAAGATTCAGTTCGTACCCAAATTTGATCATGTCATATACCACTTTATAGCCGCTTTACCAATGTGTCTACAGACATCATGGTGAGAGACCATCCATAAGGTACGTCACTCGTATGGGACAAATTGTAACATGGTGCGACAAAGGATCGTTTTGTGACGTCACATTTAAAAGTGAAAATTTCAACGTTTAAATTAAATTTAAAAATTTCAAAAAATGAGGTTCGAGTCTAAATTTTTAGGTATAAAGCTGCAAATTTATGACGTCGCATTCGGGAGGGGTTTCAGAAAGCTGACCACCTAAGAAATAAAAATAGTTAAATTCGTGTGACGTATTTAATACATGGTCCCTTAGGGGGTTATCGTCGTAATAAATAAGTATATTAAGAGAATTTACGACCACACTTCAAACTTTAGTATGTAGGTAAGTGAAACGGTATCATTAGAAAGAAGAGAAAGATTTACAAGGTAAAGAGTATATATTATTGCTTTTTCCATAACCTAATAAAGGCGGCTCTACACTATCACCATTCACCAATTACCTTACAATATTTTAGTCCCTCAAAATCGACAATCTAAAGTTAAGGAAACTCGAGCTTGTATGCAGTTTCTCGCCAACGATACCTTAAATATAAAATAAATATATTCCCTTTTTTAATATAAAAATTTTGAAAGCTAGATTATTAACACTTTATCGTAATTATTATAATTTTAATATTGACACATGTTTCTATTTATGTTTGGTAATAGTTAAAAATTTCAGAATTTTGGGTTACTGGCCAACATTTTTTAAATGTTAATAAACCAAAACAAAGTTATACTACTAAAGATGTTAGATGGGTGGAGCCCCCAGTTTCCTGTGACTTGTTACTGAGCAATACTTAAGATATAAGTTAATTCTTATAATTTTGCACAGGAAAATTCATAACGCTCTACTTGGATTTGGTTATAAAAAATATCTTTTTAGAGTCAAAATTTATAATAGGAACTATTAGTTCCTAATGTAATTAATAAATACCTAGTGACAGGTATATATTCCGAATTATTATACAAGTGTAAGATGAACACAAGAGGCTTGGTAGAGAAATAAGTTACTTTACACCATTCTAATACTGCCTTCCTCAAGCTTAAACGCCATTAACCAACATCGTTTTTGACATTTTGATTCCATCATAATCCGAAATAGAATCTCTATCGACGTGTATTAATTTTTATAGCTTTTGTAGTTATCGAGTTATTAAAATTAATATTGACCTTATGAAGTATCAAGCCCATAAAAAAATTACAGCGGTTTTTGCTCATAGCTCAAAAAGTACTTTTTGTACATAGCGGCGGCATTGTAGCTTGAGGACGGCAGAATAAGTTGGTTTAAAATATAACCAATTTTCGTTTTCATACGAATTTTCGTTAATAATTTTAAGAGTAGTTTCAAATTGACTCAGATCGCATATTGCTCATATCTTATTTATTTTTCTTTCAATTATTGTACACAGATAGTAATTATTATTAAGTATATATAATTAAGTATATATTAATAAGTATTTCATTAAAATTTCATGTACTAGCCGTTATCGAAAACATATTAAAAATATAAATATGTAGAACGAAAACGGTAGATTCGTTCGCATTCGCCAATGATACGTGTTCATAACAAAATTTCTCTCGAAGACTAATACTAATAATATGAGACAAAGGAACAGTTTTGGCTAGGGCAATGTTCTGTTACTTTTCATTGAAGAGGCAATACTTCTCATCTTATATTTTAAAAAAATTAACTGTATCAATATTTTGAGGGTTTCGTACCCGCATGATAAAACGTTGCTGTAATAAAATCATGGAACCCGCTTGGCCGCATGTCCACTGCACGTCGTCACTGTCTGTCTGTCACGAGATTATTTTAGACCGATAAAATTCCACTTTATGACCTTGGCTATAGGTTTCATTTTCTACCGACATTGGTCTAGTACCCATGTCGTCAATGGTCTGTAGTGGCGTGGTGCAAAATGAAACCTAAAGTTTATGCCATACGGTGGCATTTTAGCGAAATAATCTCGTTGACGGTGACGGCGTGTGGTGGACAAACGGCCTTCAAGTATACATTTCGAAACTGAAACCTAAATGTTTTTTTCATTGCCCCTATACCTACAAAAAGTGGTATTGTCACTTCAAAATTGCTCTATAGTAGTGGTACTATGGACACACGACTTTGGCGACGTTATATGCGGTGCACGGTTTGACGCCGTACGACACTACGGAGACGCCGCGAGCGGGCGGGATGATGTCGCGCCCGCTCACACGCAAACGGTGCACGCAGCCCACGAAGCCGGACAACGAGTGGGAGCCAGACCTGGGTAACAGAAGAGCGTTAGTTCATTACGGGTCGGAATATCAGACGGCATAGGTTTTTAAGAAATGACGTTACTAAATGAGATAAAGTGTGTCATGACAATAATTTCTGTTTTCCGTCAAGTAAGCGACGACATAAACACGTGGTGAGACACATCACTTCCATAGAACCATAGAGAAATTATATATAATTATATATAAAATAATCTAATCTATGATAGAACTGACGTTTGTAAACAAATTAACGTTTGCAAAACGTCATGGAAATACAGTGTCGTATCGGGTCGGGTAGGGTGTCCATAAATACACGAACATAATACTTTGTACCCCTTTTTACGAAAGACGCTTAGATATAAAAGCATGAAATTTCTTCCAGTTATAGTTGATAAGGAAAAGGAGCGTAAAATACCAATAATATTATAAAATATGCTTTAATCCTGCATTTAAAAAAAAAACTTTACGCACACTACTATAATTTTTTCATGACACGATAATTATACACGCAAATTTATTTTGAATGGCCTGATAACGAACCCTTTATGTCAAATTAAAGTCTATGATTAATTTGAGAATAGATGATATTTTCAAAGCTCCTTTACACGATGAATTTAAACATTTATGGTATGTTACTTGTTACAATAATGTTGAACAGTAAATACTTACATATTCTTCGTGACATTTCCAGGTGGGTGGCCGATGTAAATGAAGGGGTCAACGTCTAGCGAGCTCATGCGGCCGCGGGTGGAGCCGCGAGCCACCGACGAGCCCAGCTTCAACATGGCGTCCTTCTTATACCGGCGCGCCGATATCTTTGACTTCACATCGACCCGCACCTTCCCCGAGCGCAGTTCTAAAGGCCCACTCCCCGCGTCCCACTTCAGGACCGCTCGATCCTCCATGAAACCCACCCACAAGTAGTCCCTGACGCCCGCGGCGCTTATCAGAGTCCCCTTATCGCACACGGGCGACACCTCCGCCCATATATCGAACCTCTTCGCGGGTAACCTCATCCGTGCCGTCATCCGCGCCAACCCGTCGAAAAGGGGCGCAGTGTACACCTCGTTCTCGTTCTCGTACAGGTAATCGTCGTACGCCGGATAGCTCTCCTCGACCTCGTTTAAATCGTACGACTCCTCTATTTCGTTCGCGTGCTTCACGCAGCCCCTCGGCGGCGCTGCTCTATGGCTATGCTCTGCGAATCAACCATCGAAAGTGAAACAAAATTAACAGAATCCGGGGTGCGATCTAGCGGTACTAGCGGTATCCTACCGGCGGCGGGACGTCGACGCACGATAGCTCTACTGGGGAGTCTCTATCGGTGTCTACGGTGTCCGGTGCGTTAGCGGTGCGGGGGCCGGTGGAGCGACTACCTCGGACGAGGGGGGTCTCGCAGGGGCCGAAGGCCTGGACGACGACATCGGCCTGGGCGCGGCAGGCGTGCGCTCGGAGGTGACAGGTGGAGGGGTAAGTGCGGCCGTCGCTGCCGCAGACTGTGGGGCCGGGACCGCACTCGGTGTTGCTACACTCGCACGTGGCGAGTCCGCTCCGCAACACGCAGTACGCGCCGAAGTAGCACGTCATGCGCTCGCAGTCTGTCGCCGGTAGTTGAGTAGACTCGGCTGTTGACGAAATATAATTTATTTTCTTTTCACTATTTACTTTTATGTATTTTTTTTTCATATGACCCTTATTCATAAAAATATTTAAACAGTGTTTAACTCATCGGTGATACTGAGAAGGCAAAAAGGGGTAACGAACCTTAATTAGTTAAATATTGCTTAAATATTTATATGAATAAGGGGGTATAATGTTTAATACAATATAATAATAACATGATTGAACATTAATATTTCATTGGGCTCATCTAGCCCTTGATTTTTATTTGCAAAGCTTTAATGGGATGTTATTTGTGTTCACGAAAAACAAAGATTACCAATGTATTAGCTACAATTGGTGTAAACTTACGATCGAAACATCCATTCGGTCCCAACGTGTGCTCATGGTTGGAGCAGACTGTACACTTCTGTCCCTGTATGCCGGCCTTGCAGACGCAGCGGCCGGTCATCTGCTCGCAGTCTTCGCGAACCGACCCGAACGCGGAACAACCGCATGCTACCATATAAAAAAATTGTTATATTTGCAGTAGAAGGTATAATGCTTAAAGTTTTGCACAGTAAGTTAGCAGTCACTACTTTCAAAAATACTTATTTAATGCTTTAGCTTAGCACACTTTGGCATTGTGCGCTACTGAGTCGCACTAAGAAGTAATACACAAGTAAATTTATAACGGGCACTTGTAATTTATCCAAAAAACATTACTCACGTATGCAACCTATATGACCAGTACCAATGCGCGGAGCTGAGCTGACCGGCCTTATCGCACAGCTCGCAGTCGATGACAGCACATCCTCCAGACAGTGGGTTAATATAATTCAGTCAAAAGACACTACGCACGTACACCCCGCATGTCCGGTGCCGATACGCTGCAGGCGTCTAGTAGTCCGGATCACAGCGGTCGCACTGAGACCACCGACGCCGGGCCTCATCACATAGCTCCGACGACGCGGCGTGACAATGGCAGCAGCATCCATCACACAGTAGGCTATTGTTAATTCATTCAAGACACTACTCACGTATGCACCCCGTGTGTCCGGTACCGATGCGCGGCAGACCCCAGTAGCCGGGCTCACAGCGGTCACATTTGAGGCCGCCGACGCCGGGCCGGCACGAGCACTGTCCGGCATCATCACATAGCTCCGAAGACGCGCCGAGTCGGTGGCAGCCGCACTGCGACGGGCAACCCCCGCCGCCGGGACCCTTGGCAGCGGTCACACCGTCAGCACAGCACCCGTACCACGACTCCTGACAGTCCTTCTTGTCTTCTACCGTCTTATCTGTAATAGCCGGTATCTATAATAGCTTTAATTCTATAAAAAAATATTTATAGACAATGATCATGCTATTTCTAAAAACTCTGAAATGTGATTGGACGGACAAAATATAGTTTAGTGCATATTATTAATATAAGGATATAATAATTGTGAAAATATTTTGCGGCTTGATTGAACCTCTAGCACAGCAGTACATGACAAGTTTTGTTCGATGTTAGACAACGTTCTTAAGAATGTTCTGATATATGACTTTTACACTATACCGCCATTTGGATTATCTACTTTATACATATATTGGGGGAAATTGAAAGAGCTACTCCATTTGGTCGGAATATATCAATTCCATGTAAGTCTTGATCTGTCTGCTGAGTTTCACAAAGCCCGGACAAACTATTTAGACCCACGATCTGCATCTGTTTCAACTTCTCTGATTGTACATACTTGTAGCACCCACACTAGGTTTTGCATTGCAGATGCGAATCCTAGAAGCCATACTAATCCATACTAATATTATAAATGCGAAAATATGTCCGTCTACTCGCGCAGACAATGATAAACCTTTTGTACACTGCAAGTAAACAAGTGAGCTTGGAAATTAACCGATCTAAAACGAAAATAATAACCAACTCAATAAAACACCCAGTATACCTAGAAAATGTAGAGCTAGAACATGTAGACTCTTTTATCTACTTAGGTTAACAGATTTCCTTATTAAACCTGAGAAACGAACAAGAGGTAGATAGGAGAATCTCCAACTCCTGGAAAGAATACTGGAGTATGAAGGAAGAACTGAAAAGAGACATGCCGATTGTTGTCAAGAAGAAACTAATGGATATGTATACTACCTTCATTAACATAGCTAGCCAAACTTGGAAACTTACATATAAGATCAAGTCAAAAATAAGATCGTGTCAAAGGGGTATGGAGAGAAACTTACTAAATATTAAGAGATTACACAAAATAGCATACATAAGAATAAGGAAAAGAACTAAGCTATCAGACGCTCTTTATCATTGCAAAAAAATGGCGTTGGGCAGGCCACCTTGCGAGGCTGACAGACAACAGATGGACTCAAGACATAACAGCGTGGAAAGGTCCTACAGGCACTAGAAAGAGAGGTAGACCTTTCGCTCATTGGACTGACGGCATAGTCAGGATGGCTGGCGAAGGATGGATGGAGACAGCGAGAAATAGAGAAACATGGAAAACTCTAGAGGCCTTTTCCCTTGAAACGAGGGGTTCGTGCTAACATAAATAAATAACCTTAAATTGTACTTACCAAGATTTGTATTAAGTGGAAAATATAAGACATTTTTATTTTATTATGTCCGTCTACCTGTTAACTCTTGCCCCATACCACTGAATCGATTGTATTGAAATTTTTAAATGTCCGGCTCCGGCGCGATAAACGAATTTAAGCGCTACGGAGTTGCGGGCATCCACTAGTTTTAAATAACTCTTACCTTTTTTGCAGCATCTCGCCGCTTTCGTGGTATGATGGCAGTAACTGCCGGCTGGACAGTCTTTCCTGTGCGGTCCGCCACCGCAGTCCATCGGCCGCCCGTCAGCGTCCGTTATCGGCTCGTCGTCACCACACGGCTTGAACTGGAAGTTGACATTAATATTCAGACACAGTTTACATAACATCGAAGAAACTTAAACAGAGCCAGTTGAAGGACGTCATTTGGTCGGAATATCAATTCTATGCAAGTCGAGACCAATCAGCTGGGTTTGACATAACGCGCTAAAATTACTTAGATCCGCAATCTGGCTCTCATAATGATATGTCGATGAGATTAACATTATAATAATTATAATATCAATAAAATATCAAAGGCAATGATTGTGGTGTTAAGTAATAATAAAGTACTGATTAGCATGAAATGATGCTGCCGCGTAGTGTAAACTTTTTTGAAATTAAAACTTACTTCTAGTCCCCGGCAAAGGGCTAACGGACGCAGCCTAAGATCCTCCTGTCTTCTACACGCCTCTAATTTCATATGACACAGCGTAGGATACATGCGCATGTCAGACGCACACACGGGCGCGGACGCCACCGCTGCCGCTGCCGCGCAGTCGAACAGGCACGCGCATCGCGGCTGCCCGCTGGCGTCGACCGAGCACGTGGCTTCGTACGCGCATTGCACGCGCGCGCACACCGCACTGCCCGTACCAGAGTCTGTGGTCTCGTCTCGGATTTCGTTGCCACGGTCCGACGTATTTTTGTTGCCTGTGAAAGTATAAAGTTTTATGCTTATAGTAGTACTTGTCTAAGACAGAAACGTGAATAAATCAATATTGTATTTACTATTTATAACCAAATTAAAGATTGTATGACGCCGTGACATATGGGTAAGGTGATGCTTACGCCCACAAGAGGGCGCGCATACTCCGCGCCAGCATAACTTGACGTCAAACCGAAGGATACACGAACCTGGTAAAGTAGTATTCCCGTCGTAGTTATCCGTGCACTCGCCGTAGTAGCTTAGTCTTGGCGGGGGTTCCCCGCGCAGTTGGGCCTCGCACGCGGCACGGCGCAGCGCACACTCGCTGGGGAAGGTAATGCCGCGCGCACACACGGGTTCCCGTGCCGTGCCGCATACGCTCGCGCATGAACACTCGCCGCGCGCGCAAGTGCCCGCCTCGCACTTGACACCACCACAAGACTCTAAAAAAATTAAATAAATATTTTTAAATAAATAAAATGTATTCATATCAAGTCATTGTTTTATCAGACACTAGTTTTCCCGCGGCTAAGCGTGGAATTTGAAAACCGTAAAAATCTATTTCTTTTGGCAAAATAATTTATTTTTAAGACCAAAAGTAGCTTATCTTACTCTCCATCCATTCGACTAAGCCTATGCAAAAAATATTGGTTGTTTCGTTAAAGCTTTAAAGAAGGGCAAACAAACAAGCTCATTTTCCCATTTACAATATTAGTAAAGTTTTAATTTATCCATTAAGTTCCCAAGACAATTGTTTCCAAGCAGATGTGCTGTCAAGTGGTTTCAAATTCTTGTGTGTTTATTTTCAGACAAAAGAAGAAGAGACATTAAAATTATAATTCTTCCGTGGTCACCTGTCCCCGTCAATAAAGTCAAGATGTGTCAAACTCTACGACTGTATTTTATATGTAAAATTTAAAGAGATGTCGCGTTTCTTTGTGTTTAATAGATATAAGATAAGATACATATTTGGTATACTTTTAAATATAAATAAGAATAAAAATGTGTGAATATTATAAATATATTAAAATAATACGATTCTTTATCATATAATAACAATATAAGATTTTTGTAGCTATTGTATTGTTTAAATTTAACCTTAAAATTTCCAATAAACTTTTGGGAATTACAACAATTGAAATAAACAACTCGTTAACATTTTCTATAATGAAAGTTTGTTAAACGGATTATTCCCTGTATCTTTACTTCTAATATAAAGCTGAAGCGTTTGTTTGTTTGAACACGCTAATCTCATGAACTACTGGCCGGAATTGAGAATTTTTTTGTGTTGGTTAGTCCACTTATCGAGAAAGGCTATATGCTATACTATAATATCACGCTACAACCAAAAAAGGAGCCAGCAGTAAAAAAAAAATTTTGGAAGTTGGAAAATTTATAAAGTTTCCGTGGATATTATCGCACGCAACAGCTAGTGTTATATAAATACTTATAACTTACCACAGGATCCCATATGTTTCACGTGCAGTCTCTTCTTTTCTCGGCAGGCGATGTCCCTCAGCGAACACATACTACTGTACGTTTTATTATCACTACCGCAAACCTCTTCAGTTTCCTGAAACAGTATATACTTCATTTAATAGAATTACTAGTTAGTAATCCAGCCAGTATCAATATTTTTTTAGTTAAAAAAATATTGATACTGGCTGGAAAACTACATTAAAGGTTATCGATAGAACTGAAGATATGAAAGCGTTTATTAGAAACAAATACTGATTTAAAAAATTAAATGACATGTTTTTACGAAATTTTAAAAAAATACTTTGATTAGGAAAGTCAAGCTATTATAACAGAAAAATATACTTACTGTGCCTTCTTCGCAATGTTTCGGACAGACACAGCTTGCTTCAGATATGCCATCACTCTCGCAAACCGCGTAGAATTCGCATTTTTTATTCTCGCAGCCATCTAGAAAAAACAATGTTATTTATTACTTGTAATGATTATTGATTTTATTCCGCAATAACAAAAATATTCTCGTATTTAGTGCTTATATGCAGCTAAACAATTTATCATAGTTATACAATCGTTATTGTTTTTTTTCTCGAGGTCCGTTTTTAACGTATCATACGAGGACAAAACGTCTAATATTTTTAGGCAACGGCACACGTTGAGACGCAATAATACAGACAACTTACTGCACGGTCCGTCGTAAAGAACTGTGACGTCACGGCGATGCCGGCAAGCCTCCAGCTGCAGCTTGCAGCGGTTGCCGTACGAGATGCCGTCGGAGCCGCAGACGGGCGCAAACTCGTTGGAGCAGCGCGGGCAGCGGCACACGCCCCGCCCGCCAGTTGAGACGCACTCGCCACCGTGCGGGCACACGCGACCCGCGCATACACCGTTGGAGCCTGGGTAACGTAATTTTGTGTTTAAATAGAAAATAATAAAATATTCATTCTTACAACTTGAAACTAACATACAAATACAATATATGGAAAAAAATACACAAAGCTGGTCTTTATGTTGACAGCAATCTCTTTTAGACGACCACGGGGGCTATTATAAACAATTACAAACCTGTATGGTTCCAGGCAATCCAATATACGGCCTTGTTATTTTTTCGTATCACCAGGTCTTATTAGAATAATAACTGAATTAATACTAGTTTGGTTGACTATGAACGGATTATAAACATGTTAGAGGCCTTAGGGAACGTCAAACTTTACGTATTTAGTGTCACGTGACTGCTGACTGGCTGGGCTGGAAATAGCCCCCCTGTAATATTTCTTACAAATATTGTACTTATTTACCGATTGCCCTATTCTTATTGCTATCAGTTCCGTCCTAAAAAATAAGCGCATTTTAAACACGTTTCTACTGTACCAATGGGACGTAGCATAGGCTCGCACAGAAATCTACGCATGTAACTCACCACAAGCACCGGCGTGCACGACTTTTAGCTCCCGGCCTAGTAAACATGCGGCGCGGCGCAGCTCACATTCACTGTCGTGCGTGCGTGCGTCGGAACCGCACACGGGCCGCAGCACGGGCTCGCACGCCGGCGGGCACGCGCACACCGCCCCACCCCCCTCCACGCGACACTCTGCCCCGTGACGACATTCCACCTCCGCGCACGGGTTTAGACCTGATATTATGGAATTAGTCAGGTATGGAAAGGGAAATATATAAGAAATACAACTCTATTAAAATCCTTCCTTCAATCTGACAACCAATTGTCACCATATTTTGATGGACGCATTGAGTAATCAAATAATTTGACGACCTCTATGGCTCAGTTGGAATTTTGGAAAGCACGTTGATAGCGCATAGCCGGGGGTCGCGCGTTCGAATACCGCCGACGGAGTAGAAGTTTTCAATGGTCTTGGATGTCTATTAAATATGTGTATCAAATTATAAAAATCTTAAATATATGTATAGTACAAAAAAATAAATAAATATTTTCGTTCCGTTGTACTGGTACCCTTAACACAAGTCCTTCAGGGACCACGGGACCAAACAGACGTGGTGTGAAGCGTCCATCGATATTATTATTACTAATTCTAATAAATATTTCTGTGGTGTATGAATTATATAAGATCTTAAAAAATAGCATTTTTTGTAATTTTTAATTATCTTTTACAGTAGCGATAGGTACATAGAATATTACAGATAAGTACATAAAGTTGGGTACTGTTTGAAGACATTAGACAGCTTAATACCCGGTATGCCTTGCAGTTTTTTCACAGTGTATTATATAGAGTAAATATAACTTAAAGTCTAGTCTTTTAAAACACCTACCAGAACTGCACTGTCCTTTAAATATGATTTTCAATTGTTTCCTCGCTCGACATGACTCTCTGTGCATCTGGCACTCATTGGAGTAGGTTTTTCCGTCCGATGCACAAACGGGCGAAAACTCTAGAGGACAGGGTTCTGCGCATCGACACGACGGCTGTCGTTTGTCGTCCAGCTGACAAACTTCTGGGTCTGGGCAGGTAACGCCTGCACAAGGGTCTGGAAACAAAAATGATGCTTGAGGACTTGGTAATCAATGTGAGTCGCCAAACAAAAAACGTCCACAGCTCCGTTTCGCCTAAATTCGTTTAACGCGCGGGAACCTACATTTTTCCGGGATAAATAATATTCTATGTCTTTCCTGGGCCTCCTCGGGTTATTTTCATACAAACGAAAATCAGTCCAGTGGCTTAAGTGAGAAAGAGTTACCACACATACAGAAAAATAGTGAAATTTTCGTATTTATAATAATAGTATAAAGTGATTATTGACATAACTTAGGTTCCCTATTGAATCGCAAGGTTTTGTAGTCATTATACTTACCTGCGAAATTAGTCTCGGGCAAACATATTATGTTCACAAATTAAAAAAAACTGTTTAAATGCTACCCGAACTTGGCAAACACCCGGCTATGCAAGCTAAGTATGAACATAAAACTGATGAGTAAAGGAAGAAAAGTGCTGTACTTCTTGGCTATGGGCCAATAAAGTCAAAATGATTGCACCGTCAAAGACATAAGACAAGAACTCTTCAGATTATAACGGTCAGCACCAATTTTAACTGAAGTACCCTCAGCATAATTTATGGGTAAAATCCATTTTGTAACCTTCAGTTAAGCACTTTAACAGTTTCATGAATAAATGTAACTAGTTGTTTCCCGCGACTACGTCCGCGTTAAAATTAAACCAACAAAAATATTTTTTCAATTCCGGCCAGTAGTTCCAGAGGTTAGCACGTTCAAACAAACTCTTTAGCTTTATTTTATTAGTATAGATATAGTTAGGGAGCTCAGAGGGCCTTTTTTGTACCTACCCTACGCGAGAGTAATGAAAACCGTATTGTAGTAACGTTTTGTAAAGTAAAAAGAAGAAAATATTATAAGCATTTGTGGAACACCATAGTTCACTCTAAAAATTGTCAAAAAGGGAGTGTAGAGTGCGTGAGCTGTTTGTTCAGAAATGTGATAAGGATGTCTAGAAGATAAATATACTAAAATTCCCCAAAGAGTGGGGGTTGAAAACAGTAAGTCAGAGGGTTGGCCAATGGATAGAATCAAACAGACCGAGGCGTCGATAAATCATAAAAATTGTGACCTACTTTATAGTCCCTTAGTATGAAATGATGTAGGTTTTGAAAGTCTGTATTAAATTATGAATCTATATATTAATACGCGAGCGGAAAAACTTTGTATCCCTTTTTACGAAAGACTCTTAGATGTAGTATGTTATGAAATTTTTCCCAGTTACAATTAATACGGAGGAAGAGCGTGGAAAACCAATATTATTAAAAAATATGCTGTAATCCTCCATACTTTAAATGAATAAAACGCTACTCACACTACATATTTTGACATGACACGATAATCATACACGAAAAAAATTCTATTGTTTGGTTGGTTGACATATGTGTTTTTTTTTAATAAAGTTTAATGGACTGGTGACGAGACCAATAGCTCCTCTACACGGTGGATTTAAATATTTATGATCTAATTTCGACCAGGGGGCGACTGTGAACAGTGAATACTTACCACACTTGCCGTAATACTTGAAAGTTATATTAGTGTTCGTCTCGCAAGCGGCTCTTCGCATTTCACACACGTTGGGGTAATCCTTGGCGTCGCTGGCGCACAGCGGCCGGGATCCCTCGTGGTCGCCATAGCTGGGGCATGAAGCGGGGCACTCGCAGGTGTAGCTGCGGGCGTCAGCCGTCGGCCGGCACGACTCGCCGGGGCCACAGATCACACCGCGACACGGGTCCGGTACGTCTGACAATACACACATACTGTAACAATGGAAACGTAATCTGCCATACGAGTTATCTACGTGTAGTGGTTGTGTACAAAAATACAGAGTTTACTTTTTATACGTGTTCCAAGAAATGTTTATATTTTTGGGATTCCGCTACCCGTGGATTTAGGATGAGACAGGTTTAATTGTGAATATGGAGGAGTATTTACACAATAATAACTAAATAATTATCAAAATTAGTTCCAAATCCAAATCAAGCACTGTTCATAAGATTCAATCACTATCATTAATGCCTTTACGCGTTAAGATTCACAACATTCTATAATTGCGTAGCTTTGGTTCATATAAATATTTCTTTCCGTAACGTTTTTAACACGGTTGAGTATTAAAGACAAACAGGATATTTACCACTAGGAAACACGTAGCATCCAGAAGCGCAGGCAAAAATAAGCGCTGATACTATAGCAGACTCCAACAATAAGGATTTTGACATATCGTGACCCTGCAAAAAACATCAAATAACCCCTGAACTATTCTGATACCAGAGTTTAATAGGAACCTGCGTTAAAAACACTGGCGTCTGGATATGAATTATGATACGTAAACGACATTTATAGATTGACTTGTTAGTCTTTACAAAAGGTTATCTTATTATTAAAAATCAATATGAAACTCACCAAATTAAGTAGCGTAGTTTATAAATGGATTAGCACATCGTTGCTAGATAAGAGCTCTTTTCTCAAAACATCGTAACTGACTGAAGTGAGAAGATAGGAAACCTAAGCATTAACCATTATTGGTTAGGAGCATGCGCGAACGATTCCGAGGCTTTTACGGACATTGCAATTATGGATTGGAAAATACGTTTGTAGGATTCCTTATTGAGATAACTTCAAACGACGTGTTGCTGACACGTCGTTTGAATTTAAGTTAGTTATATATTTTAGTAGTGCAAAAATAATATTGATGATGATTCGGTTTTGTTGCAAATGGCAATACAATGCCGTGTATTATAGGTATGCTTCGCAAGCACTAGGACGCATTTACGGACAGTAAATATACACGCGGACTAACTTGGCACCTCGATCGTTTGACGCTTTTTCTCAGTACTGAAGACAAAAAGTTCTGTATATTATATTTTATTTGAATAAAAATCATAGTATTATGCATATTGACTTGTAAAAATTGCTTAAATCAATTAAATGTGTTTTAAAAACATATGGCCGATGTTGCAAGCTTCTAAGGCTATCTAAAAATGTCTTATGTGTTAATCCAGGGTTTCAATTAACTATTATGCATTCGTTCAAAAAATTCAAATCATGTTCAAACAAAACGCGATTGTAAACAAAGTTTTGTGTTGTCACTTTATTGTTGGCAATCGCGGTTTATATTTTTGAAATAGGGTTAATGAACCTTGCCGTCATTCTTGAGTGAATACAAATTACATACCTAATTTTTTTTAAATCGCTCCAGACGTTTAGAAGTAACAGACATAAAAACTCAAAAAATTTCGGCTTGAATTTTTTATGCTAACGCTACTCAACGCGTAAGGCGAGAGCGGGGTGCTGCGTGGGGTAGCAGGACAGGGACACACGTGACATAACTGACATTTCGAGCCGGGTGTCTAGTTGAGCCGCAAGAGTAATAATCGAAATAAATACAAATACTTTCCCTCTCTCTAAGAGTTGTTTATTACCAAAGGATGAAGTCTAGTTTTGGATGATGGATAAAAAGAACCAAAATAAATTTAATAATATGTTTATTATCATGGTATACACCATTTAAGATGCTTTTCACTCTCATTACATACTCTCGCAGTTTGTAACAGAGCAGAAGACTATACAATACATAAATGTATAAAAATAGGACTGTACGAGGCCTATTTGGCCTCGTAAAATGCATATTATATAATGAGAAAGAAAATACAAATGATATTCTTCCGTAATAAACACTGCTAAAATGCAATGACCAAAGTAATGTGCCTTGCATCATGCTACACATCCATGATACTCAAATTGCACATGATTTATTTATTTATGCAAATCTACACAATTAATATTTGTACAACTACCTGTTACATAATAATATATACTATATCACCATTTTCCGACCCAAGAATAATTGGAAATACAAATAAATATTACATACAGCTATCAAAGATGAGAATTCAATTTAATCCGGTAATATTGACAACAAAATTGAAACAATATAAAAATTATTGGTAATTTATCTAAAATCTGTACAACAACAACTAATCGACAGATTCGACAATAAATAAATTCACTGTACAATCGCACTTAAAAAATAGTCATATTAACATATCCCTCATTTTATTGTTCTAGTCTTATCACAAGGTCAAATCCACAGCACTACTTGTTACTTCCACTTAGCACTGTAACTGTAATCCGGCGTCAACGGTAGGAGATCCGAGCTATATACATTTACGAACGAAAAACTTAAGTATATTTACACTGCGTCCCGGCCTAGACTCGGGACTAAGTCTGTGGCGCGCGGCGGTCATAGTCTCTCCTGTACACTTCCCGCTCGTACTCGCGGTCGTCGTAGGGGTAATCAGGCTGGGGGTAGTTGCGCCATTCGTCGGGGTACGGCCGCACGGGCGGAAAGCCCATGCTCCCCGCCATCGGCGACCCCTCGTACGGCCCGTATCCCGGGTACGACGCGCCGCCCATTGCGTAGCTCCCAAACCTGCTAAATATCTATTTTTTAGCATACAAGTAACATGAAATTAACAATCAAGAAGAAATTTCCTTCCTATAATCCAAACTTAACAATATAAATGCAAAATTGTGTCTATGATCTATCTGTAATGCTTAAACGGCTGGACCGATTTTGTCTGATACATGGTTCCTATACCATGTGTCAGTCGAAATCGGAAATACTTTTCTGACCGAAAAAGAAATGAATAGTTTTTCCCGCAAACGACGAAGTGGATAATCTAGACACGCGGCAGCGTGTCAAAGTCAATTTATATCTTAAAAATCATATTACCTTCTCTTGTCGTGCGGGCGCGGGTTCCGGTCGCCACGGTAGGATCGTGGGCCGGGGTAGGCGGGCGGCGTCCACCCGGGGTGGGCTGCATGGGCGTGGTCGTGGGCGGCGTAAGGAGGGCGCGCGCGCGTGGGCCCCGCACCACCGCTGTCCCGGCGCGTGCGCGACCGCTCTCGTGCCCGCTCCCTGTCGCGATCCCGCTCACGCCCGCGGTCGCGATCCCTGTCGCGGTCTCGCTCCCGCTCCGTCCGACTCCGATCTCTGTACAAGAAATCGTCCCGCTTCAAGCTCCCGTCCCTATCCTTCCGACTCTTGTGCTTGTGTTTACTTCTGCAGGTATGGAAGAAGCGACATGGTAATGAGCGAGGAATGTTAGCGATGACGATGGCAGTTAATAAAGAAAATTAATGATGGAAAAAATAATGTTATGGTGTTAAGGATAAAGTACTGAGTAAACGAAATGGTAGTGTTTGTAAAATAGTAATAAAAAGTAACATACAAGCAAAGAAAAAGTAATGGAAATGAAAGCGTGTCTGATGCCTAGTTAAATAATGACATAATTACCTCTCGTGTCTTTTGTTATCATTAGACTCTGGGTCACACTCCCCATCTTCGAGTTTTCGTTTTACTCCCGACGGATGTGCATTCTTATCATTTGGCTTGTCTGATTTATCTTTATCGATTTTTGGTCTTTTTTCTTTGCGATCGTTACTTTCATGTCTAGATTCCTTTTTATGCTTCACGTGATTGTTTGAATTATTGATGTTGTTCTTTGAATTGGCCTAAAAAGTAATAGATTCAAAATAATGTATTTTATGCCTGATGAAAAAAAAACCAAAGAAACAAAATATGACAGACATTACCTTAACATTTTCTTTGTGTTTTACATCCTTCGACTTAGGTTCTGTTGTCTTTTTGAGACCGTATTTGTATAACCTGTACAGTTGTTTGGCATCAAAATTTGTGAATTTCGACACAAAATACCAGAGATTACTCCTCCACTCCACTTTCTTTTCAGGATCTGGATATGCTTCCAAGCAAATGTCTATTTGATTACCTATTTGTGACAGACACGCTCTTGTTCTTGTGACTTGTTCTGATTCAGATAAAGCTTGATCGGGATTATCCAGTGCTCTTAAAGCTTTCTTCACAGGTCTCATTTTTTCTTTACACTAAAAGAAAACACGCATATAAAATTTAAATAATTACGATGAACAAAAATAATGGTAAATTATTTACCGTTACATAACTATGACATATATTAGGAAGTCAAAAATAAAATTTCAATTACCTCTTCAAACACAGAGGGATCTAAATCACCCAAAACCTCCAAAGCTCTGGGTTCATTATTGGCAGTAAAATGCATAGGGCCAGCTGGTTTCTTCCTACTTTTCGACTTTTCATTTTTGGGTCGATCTTTCCCTTCTTTCTTTGGGCGTTTTTTGTCCTTCAATTTTATGTCGTTTGAAGTTTCATCATGCGTTAAAATTTCCTCCATTTTTAGTTTGCCCTAGAAAAAAGAATTTAATGATTGTCTTAGCTCTAAGATAAATTTCATGTTAACAGGTAAAATAAATCTTATAATATTACCTTTTCTGGTTTTTCATTTTTGGTTTGTTTGTTTCCTTTTTTAGCATCTTCTCCTGAAGTTATATCATCCTCTACTATATCTTTCGTAACCGGTTCTTTCGCACCTTTTTTTACTCTCGGCTTTCTTTGTCTCTGTTTCCCATTTTTTTGGTCAAGCAATTTCTTTATAAGTTTAAGCAAATATTCGGCTCTAGACTGTAAGTGTTTAGCTTGAGGTTTTTTATCCTCGTTTGTTAGTATTTTATCACAAATGCAAAAGGAAGAATCCATTTTGATAGCTTCCCAAGAACCCATTCCATACTGATAGATTCCAGCTAGCAACTTGGAGTCATCTTCAACACCCCATTCAACATCGAAATTAGCAGGCCTTGTCCTAGAAAATAATAATAATTGTGTTAATCGTGACAAAATACGGAATAATAAATGATACAGTAGTGAAAAAAAATGACATAATAGTTGAAGTTGTGAATTATTTACCTGAAGTCTAATTGCCATTTCAGTCTTTCTTCTTTTGTCTGTGGTAAAAACTCATCTAAGGGTGCAAGCTCATCCAAGCATGCAACCATAGTTTTTGCATTGACAGGTACTCCACCAAGTTTAAAACTCTTTCTAGCATTCTTTTTGCCATCATTTTGATCATCTTGAAAGAAATATTTAAATTATTTTTGATTGTTTGTGAATTAATTTTGTTAAAAAAGACACTGGAAACTAGAACTTTTTTTATTTACTTAACTTTCCTGCCTTACGGGGTTGCCTGGAAGAGATCACTTATAGCGATAAGGATGCCCTTGCCCACATTTTTCTGCCCTAGTTTTTGTAATTGTATGTTATAATGTAACACACACTATTATAATGTAACACATTAAAACGGGTACATAAACAATGACTTACATTACTTGTGTACCCGTTTTAATGTAAGCAATAATTTTTTTATCTATCTAAAAATTTAGTGGAACCTTACTTTGTTCAGTTGTGTTATTCATGACAGCTTTACATCTTTCTTGAAGAGTTTCCGCTAACTTTTTCAGATCTGCCAGTGGCTTCTCCTGGAGTTCTGCATCACATGCTATACTATCGAGATGTTTTAGGGGTGCAGAAAACTTTTTGTAACTCTTGACAAATCTTCTAATCTGTAACATAAATAAAACCAAACATGTAGTGCAAGAAACATTAGTGTTAATATATATTTTTGAAGCATAATTTAAGCTTTTTTAAGAGATATAATTGATACGAAATATACCTATTCAATTAAGAGTGTTTAAGTATACCTAAAATAAGTAATAATTGAAATTATTGTTCTGTTTTTCACTACTAAAATATGACACGGCCATTACGACGGTCGGCCAGCGCTGATCGAAATGCCACGTGTAAACATATGAAATTGTCATTTACACAAAGCAAACATCGCTGATCGCCCGTCTTACTATCCGCAAATGTTGGCTTAAAGGAATCTATGCTCCACACCTAGTAAAAACTACCCACCTCTTGATCAGTGAAGCCCTTAATTTTCTCCCTGTGTGCGGCGGGTGGGCGGCCGCGCTTGCGGGGTCTATCGTCACCGTCGCTGTCGCCGTCGCTTGCGTCACTCTCGGCGTCACCCTCGGCGTCCTCGCCGTCAGCTTCGCCGTCCGCGTCACCGCCGCGCCCGCGACGTGAACGCCCACCTTCTGCAGAAAATTACTTTTAATTGATGTCGTGGGACAGCCATGCTTCGGCGCGAATGGTTTGGCTCGATCAGAGAAATACTGAGGCCTCACAGATATCAGGGGTGTGCCGAGGATTGTTCCAATCCGTCTACTCATTAATTTTTTATCACAAATTTCTTAAAAACATTCTTACTAATGTTGAGTTAACTTTACATGAAACCAACACTGGCGGCCAATACGATACAGCCAGCATTGGCTCGTTATTGGCCTTATGTAAAAAAATCTAATTATTTACACGAGGTTAATATTGAATCAGTCTTCTCTGTCCGTCGTATTGGCAGCGTGTTTCATAACATAATATAAGATCATATTGTAAGATCACTAATTCAAGTTTTAAAAGAATATTTTACTTCAACACCATGTTTAAAAAGAGTTTATATGCTTACTCCCATCAGCATTATTTTGTTGTAGATTCTTTCGTCTAGGTGGCAAATACAGATCCTCCATTTCCTTATTCTTTTCCTGCTCGGCGATGTTTTTTCTTACATTCTCTGGTATGATGTCATCCTAAAAACAACGCAAGATTAGAAATTAGGTGTTAAGGAGCAAATACTAAAATTGTGTTTGAAATAATTAAAAAATCTTCAATAATTCATGGAACAAAAAATCTAGCCCTTTATTATTAACACGACTTGTAACCTTTTTTAATATTTAAAATGGTACAGCCATAGTACTTGGAGACTTTAATTATTGCCCTATTTTCTATAAATAGTGCACAGCGCTTACCCAGTCTTTAGGCTCCTCGCCAGTTTCTTCTTTCTTTACTTCCATCACAGCCTTCTCTTCATCAAATGCAAAGCTAGCAACTTTAAATGCCGATAATAATTCATCACCAGCCATCGAGGGTGCGTCGTCTCTCGTTTCTGCCCTTTGTAGGATTTCATCAATGTCACACTGAAAATAGATTTTAATAAATAAACCTACAAAAACAATAAACAAAATAGTATTTGCTTATTCGATAAAATTTGCTCGATATTTGCTATATTCTTTAAAATCATTACTCACGACTGGTTCTTCGTCATTCTCATCGTCATCTTTGAACAACTCTTCTGCGCCAAATTTCAGAATAGCATTTAAATCCTCCTTGTTGAAAGGATTATTGGCTGTGGTACCAGACGCGTCGCGTTTGTTGAGTACCGTCCGTCCAGTCGTGTCCATCCTCTGAATTACGAGATGATCCAGCACCATTTTTCTTTTAGCCCGCTCAACAATATCTTCTTCAACTGATCTAGCAGTAACCAGCCTGTATATATTGACCTAGAAAGGCAGTTATTTTTATATTCTAGACACAATTCGTAAGATCAATCTGAATAGACGATTTTTGTTTATCCTGTTTTTAAGGTATTAAAACGCTTTAGCACTTGAGTAGGGCAAATTATTCTTTTAATATGTTTATCATAGTGAGTACCCAAATTAAGGTTATAAGTATTTATCTCAACGCATTTGTTAACCAGTAGGAGTAAAAATTATAATTACGACTATAATTATTTTGATATCCAACATTATAATAAACAAATACCTGATTTTTCTGTCCAATACGATGTGCGCGGGCTTGTGCTTGCAAATCATTCTGTGGGTTCCAATCAGAGTCGAATATTATCACAGTATCTGCTGTAGCCAAATTAATACCCAGGCCACCGGCTCGCGTGGACAGAAGAAAACAAAAGTCTGTAGACCCCTCAGCGTTGAAATGATCCAGCGCCTGCTTTCTTATCTCACCCTTAATACTACCATCGAGTCTTTGGAATGGAAAATGCCGCCGCTGCAAGTACTCTGCTAAGATGTCCAGCATTCTAACCATTTGAGAAAATATAAGAACCCTATGGCCTGTTTCTTTTAACCTACACAATAACTTATCTAGTAAAAGCAACTTCCCAGATCCTCTTAAAAGTTTCTGCAATAAAAATATGCCAACATTAATATTCATATTAAACAGAAGTGAAAGCACTTTCATTTTCTTATTAGTGAGGCAAAAAAGTATGCATACCTCTACAGCATCTGTTGTAGCAAGGGAAGCTCTGGACTCAAAGTCTTCCGGTTTTGTAAGTAGCGCATGGTTACAACACTTTTTTAACTCAATAACTATATTAATAAACGTATTTATAGACCCCTTTACACCTTTTCTTAAAGCACTGTAATTTTTGGTAAGTATCCATTTGTAATATTGTTTTTGTATGGATGTCATTTCTACTCTCAGAATTTGTTCTACTTTAGCAGGCAGTGATTTTTCTACGTCTTTCTTTTGTCTCCTTAATATAAAGGGTTCTAATTGCTTGTGAAGTTTCTCGTAACCTTTTGTTGCAGCATCCTCGTGATCTTTTTCAAAATCTTCCCAAGATTCAAATCTATAAGCAAATCAATTTTTTTGAGAAGAGTAAACAGCAACTTAATGAAATAAGTTTTACAAAATTTGCAAATACTTACTTGTATGGCATAATAAAATGCAATAAGGCCCACAATTCTTTTAAAGAATTTTGTAAAGGTGTGCCAGTAACTAGTAACCTATGATTAGTATCAAACTCCTTTAAAGCTTTGTACAATAGCGAGTCGTCATTTTTAAGTCTATGAGCCTCATCGACTAGCAGACAAGCCCAACTGAATGACCTTAAGAATTGTCTGTCTTTCAATAAAATTTCATATGTGGTAAGTATGGCATTAAACTTCAATCGTTTTGAACTAGCGAAACTCCATTCAAATTGTCTGATCTGTTGAAATAAACATATATGAAATGGTTGTTATTAAGTTTAAAATATGTATAGATAGACTGGCTAAATTACTTACGATATCTCTACTGGTGACATCTCCAATATAAGTAACAACATTGACATCAGGCGCCCACTGAACAAACTCCCTTTGCCAAGCAGTCATCGTGCTCAAGGGAACCACGCAGAGAAAAGGGCCGTATAGTTGTTGTGATTTAAATAAATAATACAAAAAACTTATTGTCTAAAAAGAAATAATTTCATTAAGACAAGACTGAAAAAATGTGAAAATGCAAATTACAAGTTTGAATTTTTATTATTTAATATACCTGTATTGTTTTTCCTAATCCCATCTCATCTGCGAGTATTACAGAATTATCCTTACACCAGGAATGAACAAGCCAATTCAGCCCATCCATTTGATAATCTCTTAGAACAAAAGTCTGCAAAAAGGACAACAGATAGAAACATTTGAAAATAATATGCGCTAAATATTACAATAAAATAATGTCACTACAGACATACTTTATCTTTCCCTAAATAGTCTGGTTGTTCTTTAAGTTGATGAAACTTTGGCCTTCTCCTTAGAACTGGACAATGTCTGGAGGGAGTGGTTTTCGCCGCCTCTCTATACCTAAAGTTTTCAACTTTCTCCGGCCACCTCTTTTCTATTAGTGCAGCATCTTCCCAAGTAGCATCAGCATAAGGCAGAGACTCCCATTTACAAAAGTATTCTCGCGTAGTCGCACCGCCTTCAAGTTCGCGAGTTTGTTCAGCTATAAGAGATAATCATTTATTTTGTTGCTTTTATTAACCCAATGACGAAATATTTATTTTTAAAAAAATTACCTATGATTCTCTCTACATAATTGTAGGTCTTAACTAGCTCCTGTTGCAGTTCAGCTTGGCATTCAAAATAATCAATATCTTCAGGGCCAGCCTGTTTCCTCCAATAGGACAATTCGCCTTCCTTTTTTATGTAGTTCTCTAATTTCTTTAGTCCTTTAACTTTTTGTTCAGTTAGAGATCTCTCAGACTCCCAGGTGTTGTGAATATGAGACCACCCCTTCCATTTTATAAGGTACTGTGGCTCTGTGGACTCCTCATCATCAGGATCGCAACCCTCGTTCGGATCTCCGTGCTCCTCGATATAGTAAACTGTAGTCACATTCCCAGTGACTGCGACAATGATAAGAAGATATTAGCTAAAATTTAATGATTAAATGCCAAAAGGTAAAAATTAAAATTTTGAAACAACATTAGATAGAGCCTGGCAAGTGAACCATAAACAACCAAAATATTATTTTTTGTGTAATAAAAACTGGTTTTCATGTTTTTCAGCATGAAAGAATTGTAAGTTTATTGTAAAATGTAACACACCTCCTTTTTTTCCTCTTCTGAAACCAAGAACCCTTTCAATAGTTTCGCTGTGGTCTTCGGGCTCTGGCTCCGCCTCGGCTTCCCCATCACCTTCCACTTCCAAGAGATCAGACGAGTCAGTTTGCTCATCGCTGGCTTCTTTATAACTAACAGCAGCGCCAGTCCGACGTGTGGCAGTTCGACTAAAATTAAAATTTATTTTCATTTTTAACTTCGTTATCCACTAAGTCAGCAATAATTAACAGAAATTACGTAAAATTTTAAAGTGTGTACTTTAAAAGTCTCACTATAAATTGAGAATAGCTGGACTAATTTGGCCCATATCAGTATTCTGTTGTCTAGGGAAAGACGGGTTAGGCCGAAAGTGATATAAAATTTATCATCTTAATATATTTCTTCTACGAGTGTGTTTGTTACTGAACTCCTAAACAATTGGGCCAATTTTGATAAAAATTGTTATGTGCAAACGGACTTGAGAATGGTTTAGACTTTAGATTAAATAATTAACCTGGCAGGACAATGTCTACCGGGTCCACCAATATTAATACGTTTAGCCCTAAATCACACTAATGTTATATATGAATAAATTTGTTTATAAAATGTTTTATGTCAATGTCAATCACGCTGAAACTGATTAAAGATTTTTGAGGAGATTTCATATTATATGGATAGGTTTATTAGGTATTCAGGTAAATTCTTTGATTAACCCCACAGGATAGGCTATGCCTAGTGTGGGGATCTGTCTAACTGATCTGTATATGTAATTTTAATTTCGGAAAATAAACGATTTGTACTTCTTGTATTTGTATTTGTTATTGGCTGAAATAGCTCAAAATGTTAGCGTGGGAATTCATTTAATTCCATACAGGCACAGCTGCTGGTTAAAGGTAGTAATTTATTATTATTTGTTAAATTATTTATAAAAGATCTTTATTTCATTATATTCTATATTAATGAAATAATGATATTATTTCATTAATATTTGAGAGATAACAGCGGGCAAAGAGTTTAAGGACAGTAATAGATCGTGAAATTTATTGAGTCATAGTACGTTACGTAATTGAAGGCCACGCGTTGCGACTTCAGCACGGTTAAAATATAATGGCGCCGGTGTAAAACAAAATGGCGGCAACTAAACAAAATGGCGGCAGTGTAATAATAAATAGGGATCTTTAAAAAACGTTAATTTAGTTTAAAAAATATCGCGTAACTAGCGAAATATAATCTTTAAATAGGTTCGCGAGATGTCTTCTCATATTTTATAGATATCTAAAAATCATAAATGGTAGTAGTAGAAAGTAATTTTTAAAGTTCTTACTACTATCTATAATATTATTACCAATTTCTTCATAAGATAACATGTCTAGACATTTTGTATCCGTAAAGTGTACCAAAAAAATTTACTGGCGTAAAAATAGCTCAAAAATGTTTCTTATAAATGTACATTACATTGTGAACAATAATTGATATTTTAATTTAAGACCATAATAGCCTACATTATTACAACATCGCGGATAGATATAAACACTATAGTGCTATACTTGTTCACCTATACCAACAAGGTACAGGTGAACAATTTTATATCTACCTGCAATATTGTTACAATGCTGTGTTATTTTGCCATGTACCAACCCAGGGACTTTAATTTTATTACAATAATACAATTATTTATATTTTTAGTTTTGAACAATTTTTAAGCTTTTCTTTCGAAATTACGGTTCTTTATGTCTATCAAAGATGCATCATAACACTTTCTCACAACCACAGCAGCTGTAGTGAGGGTAGTCTTGTCAAAATGGCAGCTGTTGTGTATAGCACCTGGATGTAGGTAGTGAACCAGTGTCTTTCAGATATAACAGTACCATACATATACAGTATATCATTTACCTAATAAGTTTCATTTGTTTGTTATAACAGCCATCAATAAAACATAATATTGAAAAATCTCTTTCTTCACTTTAAAATAAATTATTAATACTTTACTGGACTTTGTGGTGCCTGGTACAGATAATTTTAAATGTACATACATAGCCAAGCATACTTAAATCAAATATTTCTGAAGATACCTTAACTCATACACGATTAAATAAAGTAATTGTCTATTTGTCTATAACCTATAATTGATTTAAACCTTAGGCCCTAAGCTAAAATGCTGACAGCATTTGCCAGAAGCACATGTAACGAAATTTTTTTTTTGAGATTTAACTATGAAGTTTTATTTTTATTTTATTAACAAAAAGAAATAAAATTATTTTAAACTTAAAGCTTTAAACACATCCATGTTCAATATTTATATATATGGTGACATGCATAAGTAACAGTGCAATGTAGACAACTAACAGCGACATAAAAATAATTTTTACACTTAGGGTGTATGTACACCCAAAAAAAGGTACTCCTTTTTTTGGGTTTACCACCTGCAGGATATACGACCCCCTGACCCGGGAAATTGTCATACAATTTTTCTTTGGAAATAAAATTATCCCACTTCCTATTAGCTTTGTGACATTGCATGCATTCATAATGAATTCGCTTAAGACCTATCTTAACCTAGGTATGGTTTATTAACCCTTTGTCAAAAAAAAATTGTCATTTTTATACAAAACAGGAGTGTAACAATTGAAAGTGGAAATTTGAAAGAGGGTTAATAAACCATACCATGAATCTTTAGCAAATTCTATAATAACCTAGTTCATGTAATTTATTTTTAACAATTACAATTTTTAACTTCTTTGGGGTGTATTCTGACTTATGATTAAAATTTCTTATTAGTTTTGTGACTTAGTATGTCGTCTTTTAGTTCTACAATATTGAAGCTTTTACCAGTCTGATTTAATTTTGGATCTGAATGAGGATGACTCCAAAATGTACCTTAATTTTTGAAGCATAATGCTTACTTTACATTTGGTATATTTTAGATTCATATGACAATTGTGAGAAGCTGAATGTTTAAGGGCTAATGGAAATAAAAAGCAAATTGATCTCAAACCTCTACATTACCTCCTAGTTTCTTCATCTGATGCTTCTGAGCTTTCATCTTCTTCACTGGAAAACTGTCTTCTTCGGGATGGCTTCTTCTTTCTTAATGGTATGCTTCTTTGGCCTGGTCGCTTTGAAGGGGGTGGTGGGGAGCCTTTGTCAGCACTATCACTGTCCGAGCTGTCCGAATTCCATGAATTGCTAAATTACAAGGAAATGATTTTCAGTTTTAGATGACGAAGATTAAAAATTACCATAAGATTAAACATTTCTTATTTTGTAATTATTTGTAATATTACCTCTTTTTCCTACTTTTCCTGTCACTACTCCTTCCTTTATCACTTGAATCACTATCGGCCAGTTTCAACCTATCAGGTTCTTTCCGGGATCTACCTGACCTTCTTATGCCATAAATATCAGGGTTGTCTTCCCAAAGATCAGACTTGACCTTGTCATGGCTGTTTTTTGATTTATGTTTGTTAATTGTGTCATCAGAGGAATCCTTGTCAGTGTGATGATCAGATTTTGAGGAGTTAGCATTGCTATGCTTTGGTGAAGACTTGGTATCATCACTATGTAACCTATCTGCATTAGAAGACTTTTCTGAACCAGACCTGCCTGCAGATCCAGAACCAGAGGAACTTGATCCACTGTCACTGAGGAAAAAAATAATTTTAAGTAAAAAAAAAGCAAAGCTCTTAGTGCCCAATAAGCATTATTCATTTTCACTAAAAATAATTTACCTGTCACTAGCGGAACCACTTGAGTCACTTTTTTCCCCCTTATCGCTCACAGAATCACTGCCAGAACCATGCATGGATCCCTTCTAGAACAATATAAATTACATTAAACTTTGGCAAGGGTGATTAAAAATTGCAACAAGTACAATTAACTTTTTTTATAAATTAAAGTCATTTTTATTACATTTTAGTAACTTATCAATAAAAAAAATGGGAATAAACACAGTATATTCATCTTCAGATAAAACTACAAAATAAAATACCAAGGAAATAACAAAAAAAGATGATTAATACTAATTAAAAAACACTGTTAATTTACCAAATGTAAAAAGATAAATTTTAAAGCAAGAATTCAAAGCTTTACCCAAAAAATGTGTAGGAACAGGTTCATAAAACAAACCTAACCTTAAAATCTTATGTGTTTGTTTATAAATATAAACAAAGATAGTGCCTAATACAATACAAATAACAATTTAAGAACCCCAATATTAAGAAGCATGTTTATTCCCCTTTGATTACACAATATTACTAGAAGCCAAATGAATTTGATACAATATATTAAGAACTGCTTGTAGAACATAGCAATGTCCTAGGAAGACCCATTTTCAAAGCAAATTTGCTAAAATGGGTCCATTTTCAAAATCGTTTTCACTGGCCATTATGGAAAGATTACGTAACATAGTTGCATTGTAAACCAATTTTGGCGTGGAACAAATACTTTTTAATACATAAAAACACGAAAATCAATTGTAAACAATCGAGGAATATGATTTTTTCACTATTGCGTCTTGAAATTTTATAAATTTTCAGGGCCACACCCAACACATCTCGAACATTCTACAGTATTTAAAGCGATAAAAGAAGAAATAAATTTTAATATGCAGCGGAAAATAATTAATATAATGCTTTAAAACACTTACCGTGAGCATTTTGAAGAAATTCTAAAGGTGACCGCGTATGTTAATCGACAGTAAAATAAAACTATTAGAATGTAATTAATTCCTTTAAATAGTAGCTGAAAAAGCTGTTTAAATTCATATTTTGTCTTATTTTAGTGAAACACCGATGAAATTGGAAACTAATTTTTGCAGCAAAATCTTGTCAAGCGACGCCATTTTGTCGTCGCGTGAATTCTGGTGACGACGAAAACGAAAAACTAATAATTTTGCAACAGATTAGTGAAAAAAACACCGTAAAATATCAAAACAAACAGTAAAAAACTCAAATTGAAACTTTACAAGCGTCGGAAATACTTCGTTTTATATGCTAAAATTAACACGAGCACCGCGCACAACCAGCGAAATCCGAACGCTACGGCCATATTGCCATGTTGCCAGCAATTTGCACGCTATAGCAAAAAAAATGTTGCCAGTATAATGGTTTACAACTGCGTAATTTCCGCTTCCAAAATCACTTCGCGAATCCCGTTTTTATGGCGGTTGTATACTCTCGCCGAGACACAGCGAGACCTTCCGAATGGAAGAGTGTAAATGGGTACACTCTCCCAACGAGAACGTACAAACATCCAAGATTCATTGTTCATTTACACTCGCGCGCGAGCCGCGAGCCGAGCCACTACGCCACACAGCTCACGAGACGCGCTACGAGCCGCGAGTGTAAACGAGAGCGTTGAAGCTCGCAGTTTATCGAGCTCATGAGCTTGTGTTTACATTCTCGCGGCGTGTTCCAGTGTTACCAACTTTAAGGTTTTTCCCCTAAATTTAGGGGATAGGTACGCTTATTTATCTCCTTTTGGGATTATTTGTTATTTGGGGGCTTCAAATATTTAGGGGTTTTCTTAAGAACACAATCCAGGAAATTTTATTTTATTTTATATTGTAATAATTCAAAATCCTATCCCATCGGAATTGGTAAATGATACGTGTCAGTATTCATGAATGATTCAATGGTAAAAAATCATGCAATAATATAATTAATAATAATCGGCGTCGTCATATGATATCAACGTATACGTAACGTCGCCATATGGTATTAAATATTAATTATATAATATATAATTATTCTGATTTCTGTAGCAACTTTTTTTCTATTCTCAAATATTTTTATTGATTATAATTTATTGGAGTATTTTTTTTAAATTTTGGCAATTTAAGGGGGTTTTAAGTTTTAACTTAGGCCCGGTTTACATTTAATTAAGTATAGTAGCGAGTTAATATACCGGTCAGCTAAAAATTAAGTAGTAAGTATTGAGTGACGTTCAAACGTAGGCGAGTTAGGTAATCAATTAATCATAAGTTGCTGGTTCGATAACAAGATAAGTCTCCATAAATTGCTCAATTACTGTCTACAAACTAATTACATTTAATATTTTACTCAACAAAATAACTATTTTATTAAATTTTTTGATAAATTAAATATTATAATATGAACTGCACTAAACTCCAACGTCTACACGCTGGTGAGTTAAGTTGACGGGGCGCGGGAGACGTGAGAGAGGTGGCACTTCACATTTAACTCGCCAAAAAATAGGATCGCGTTCTATTAAAGCTAACTAAATTAATAACTTACAACTTAACTCGATTTTACCGTTCAAACGTCAAAAATAAACTAAAGTCTAAACTCGCCGATCTCGCAAGTTAACTCGCAACTTAACTAAATTAAGTGTAAATCGGCACTTAGGTTAAGGGATAAATATTTTTGAGAGTTGGTAACACTGGTGTGTTCAGTCCTGCCCCCTAGACAAGTGGCAAGCGATTAGCTTTTAGTAAAAGCCTTTTACGATGATCGCTTCGCTTGTTTTGTATCGGATTGATATATTCAAACTCGACTAGATCACGTGACTTTTCGTTCGTCTATGTCAATCCCATAAAAAACATGCCAAGCGATTATTGTCTTAGAAAATAGCTTGGCGTATTTTTGTATTGGATTGATATTTTCGGACGACCAGATCATGTGACTTTTCGTTCCACAATGTCAATCCCATACATAACACGCCAAGAGATCTTCGTCGTTAGTATATATACTTTATTCTGTGATCTTCGTAAACGATAATGGGGGTTCTACACGGCGAGAACAAACATCACGTAAAGGTGGAATTTGATGCAATCCAAATTGCACCCTCAGTTCATTGCGGAAGATTGAAAATAGCTATATATAATACTAGATGGACATCACTTACAACATTAATATCTAAGATGCACCCTCAATTCAATCTTACGCCATGTACTGAGGGTGCAATTTGGAATGCATCAAGGTCGTGTTTGGCACGCGGTTTGTCAAACACGACCATTTACAACAATAATATCTAAAATGCACCTTCAGTTCATGGCGTAAGATTCAAAATGTATTGCATCATCACCTTTGCGTGATGTTTGTTGAAGCCGTGTAGAACGCCCATAATCACTTGCCACTTGTGACTGCCAAGTGCCAATTGCCACGTTTTAGACGGCAACTGTGAATCTAGTATATTTAATCGTAATTCGTAGGTCGTAACCGAAAAAAAAAGATATGACAACTGTCAGATTGATGACAGAAGTCAGCATGACTAATTATTGACAGATTACAGCTTTTCGCGTTCAATTTGGTTCGCTTCAACAAAAAACAAAATATTATTTAGTTCTGTATTAGTATCTACTAAAATACTTCTTTTATAACTCTCATGTAAGTTGAACATTTGATGTTTCTTTTGGACTTACTATAAAAAACATATATTTATTATTTCTGTTCATAGTAAAAATGGCCAAACGTTCAGCGTCTGTTGCATTTGAAGCCGATCCTCCGTCGGTAGTTAAAGAAGGTAAAAAGCATTCCCTAGATTCAGACGAAGAGGATAGTGCAGCAGAAGAAGAGAAACAGAATGTTCTTAATGCTGATGATATAGAAGGTGAAGAAGATGGAATTGGTGGGATGGAAGGTGAAGTAAGTCTAAATTACACACACCGAATGGATTAACTGAACTAATTTTGTTTAAATTTTGTCATATTCGCATTTCCGACGCTCACTTGCTCATGATCATGTAAATAGAACTAATTTATAAAAATATTGTTATTATTAGAACTACTACTTCCCATGAACTCAGAGAGCTAAAATTTGGCACAGAGCTAAGGTTTAAAGGTTAAACTATACAAACTATTCAAGAGGAAACTACAAAAACTAGGATAATAATTTTATTTCTTTTAAATTTAAATTGGCAATAACCATGACTAATTTGAGGATGTGGTCATGAGATGGGAAGTAGCTGGAGGAAGCGGATCCCTTTAAAAACCGGGTTCTTACCATTGAAAAAAGAATACAAAGATGTGTATTAACAAAAACTGTGTTTGTTCCTTATTCCTCTATCCCTCTTTATTGCCATTTGTTTATTATTATAATTAATGTTATATAAATGACCTTTGACTTTTTCCCACTAACGAACAAAGAATGGTCAAAGGCTAGTCATATAACATTAATTATATAACTTTCTATAAATATTTTTTATTAATATCCCATGTGTATAATCTGTCATCATAACATGTCATCATGTCAAATCATCACACTTATATATATTTCCAGATTACTATAACACCTTTCAACATGAAAGAAGAATTAGAAGAAGGTCATTTTGATACACAAGGTCATTACCATTGGAAGAAGGAAAAAGAAATCAGGGATGGATGGTTAGACAATATAGACTGGGTAAAAGTGAAGGGTCGTCCCGAAGACAAATATAAAGTTCACAAGGATAGTGAAACTTCCAACATATTAGATGACACCGACAGCGAGTCTGAAGAAGAAGAGAAATTTGACCTGATAGCTAATTACAAAGAAATCCTTAATCACATGAAACCTAAAGAGACTATAGCAAAATCTCTACAAAGACTTGGTATGTTCTCTTTGGTTAATTTAAATAAAAAAAATTAAAAAAAAAAAAATATATATATATATACTTATAAAGTACTTGTGTAAATAAGCTTAATGTTTTTATTGAAAATCAAGTACAGTATTGATAATCGCATTTCAGGAGCAAAATCAAAAATATCCAGTGCCGAAAGATGGAAAAGGAAAAAAGCGGGCATTGTGGATGAAGACAGTAAAATTGTTACGAGGGTTACAGAACTTGCAAATCAGATATTAACTAAGCTAGGCAACATGGATGTGTACCAGGAAACCTACGAACAGATCACGAAAATTATTGACAAAGACAAAAATAAAAATGGCGATACAGAATTAGATATGTATGCTGATGACTTTGATGTCAAAGAAAAAATGAATATGACAAAAAGTGAGACAGTTCCGGGAACAAGTGATGATTATGAGAAACCAAAGGAGGTTCAATGGGAGTTCAAGTGGGAGCAACACAATGATGATATTTCTGGTCCTCACTCCACACAGCAGATGCATAAATGGTCTACTGATGGATACTTCAAAACTGGTGTTTGGGTGAGAAAACATGGTGAAGATAGTCAGTTTTATAGTTCAAGCAGAATTGATTTTGAACTTTACATTTAATGAAAAATATATTATGTACTCCTTGTTACAAATTTTAAAGTTGTTTTATACCTACATGTATACTACATTTCCGATTTCTGCTTAAAATATATTTTACTTACAACACTTTTTTTTTCACCCAAAGAAAAATTGTGAGGCAAATTTTGTTTCTAATGGAGGCTGTGCAACTATTTAAGATTCTTGCACTTGGGCCCAGTCTCACTGTGCCCCGGCGAGAATGTACAGCCTCCATAAAATATATTTCTAATTCTTTTTTAAAAATTGCTCGTTTGTGAGTAGCTAATGTCATAGTGTTTTGATGTAAGACTTTTTTTAGATGACTTTATTAAGAAGCAAGTTACAGTCTGTCAAATAAGTTTAGAAATTAATGTATATAGTGGCTGTACGGTCGTTAGTTACTTCCAGTACACTATTTCCGGTAACTATAAAAGATTTTGATACTTATATTAAATTCAGTTTAAAAAAATTTGGCAAATAAATTATTATTATTATTGCATGATATTATTATTTGCCTTATTTAAGAATAATATTCTTTCATTTGTAATTTATTTAAGACTAGCTTTTTTCCGCGACTTCAATCGCAGTAGCCTATGCTTTCAACTAAATCTATGCTAAAAATCAAGTAGATTAGTAACCACGTTAGGGCGTATGGGAAGGACAAGTAGTATACCAGAAATTAATTAATAGTAAAAAGTCACTTAATCAGATATATTATTTGTAGAAATAAAATATTATCTAATGTATAAAATTCTCTTGTCACAATGTTTGTCTTCGTACTCCTCCGAAAAAAATTTGGCATGCATGTTCAGTAGGTCTGAGAGTCGGCTATCATCTATTTTTCATCCCCCCTAAATGTTAGGGGAAATTATTTATTTGGCAAAACAACTTTGCCGGGTGAGCTAGTGTTCTTATAAAATTTACACTCATCAGTCATCGTTATCCTCTTTCTCCATATAACTCTAGGAGGCGTTTTCGTCCCGTATACCATATTATTATGTTGTGCTGCTTTCGTTCCTTAAATTAATTAGGGGTATTCCAATATCTTCGTAGAGGCGCAAGACTAGCAAGCGGCTGACAGACGAGACGGGGCAAGTGCAATTATTTACACTCTCGCACTCGGGCGGTCTCGCTGTCTCGGCGAGAGTGTACAGCCACCATAACATGAATTACAGGAACTTTCTTAACTTTTGGTGTTATTTCCTAAAAAGTTTTACCATACAGGAATTATACCTAGAGTAGCGGATCCCACACAAATCAGCGTGTCCGTAGTTTTTAGTTCACATCTGACATATGTCCCTAAGGCCCGGTTTACATTTAATTAAGTACAGTAGCAAGTTACCGGTGGTAGGCGCCGTAGTCTCGACGTTCAGAAAGTGTACTTAAAGTACTTATTTTGAATAAAAAGATTTTGAT
>JAOTAV010023108.1:0-20571 GCA_026546445.1 Cyclargus thomasi
GCCACCGGTAAACTCACTCACTGAACGAAACACAGCACAACGCCGTTTCACACCAGTTTTCTGTGAGGCCGTAGTATTACTCCGGTCGAGCCGGCCCATTCGTGCCGAAGCATGGCTCTCCCACGGCAAAAATCTTGAGAATGTGATTTTAGAGACAGCTAGCAGCATCCGTGAGCACGATTGTGTACAGGACATACTCGCCCTTGCTCGACGATATTAGAAAGAAAGAAAGAAAGAAATTAACTTTATTCGGTAAAACATACATTCAGAGTAAAAAAATAAAAACAGTTCAATATTAGGTGTTACCAAATTGTATATTACGGTATTATAGCCGTTGAGTCGACAATACCACGGACGATTATGGACGCTAGCACGATGATTGTGTTGAATAACGAACAACGAAAATCAGCGATTATGTAGATCCTGCATTAGGTCATCAACTTATTTTGCACATTCTAAATAGCCACATTGATGTGATGGGAAAATTTGATGTTGCCGCCTGGCGGTGCCTGGTGTTCTAAGACACATGCAAAGTAGAGACAAGAGACACTCACGCCCCCGTCACTATGTCATCCAAGTGCCACAAAACTTTTTTAATATCGTCAATATTTTAATTTTATGGCGTCTTTATTTGGACAAAAATACTATAGATGTATAATGATATAAAGAACCGTGTCGGCATTGTTATAACCGCTTGATTCGGACACTCGGTCTATATTATACTACGGTATTTTTGCCCAAAAAATGCAAATGCTTTATTAAAGTTTATCTGCGGGTTTGCCTGCGTGATTTCTTTTACTGGGAGAATTTTATTGGTTTAAAAAGTAATCGTCAAAATTCGTTCAGTAATCATACGGAACGAAAAAAAAAACGTTTGGATATTTGTGAAGTATGTATTTTTAAAGAAATGCGTATATTTTTAAGGTAAACGATGACGTGGTCTTAAGCGAAGATTCTTTGCGTAAGATTCCTCTCAGATCTTATCGAAAGCAATCAAAACACAATACATCATTGCAAATGTCCGAGGACTTTGTACCTGACGCGTTGCTAAGTCGGTACCAACTAACCAGGATGTTTCAGCGCGTCGATCTCTTCCACTCGAAGATATCATCTTATCAATGATAAATTACACTTTGATGACATAATGTGAGAGGATATTTTTTAAGACTTGCCTCCCGTGGTAATTACGTCACTTTGATATTATATTTTTTCTAAATGAGAACTTTCTGGGCAAAGCGATTTCTAGTGTCGATTTGTCATTTTGTCCATTTCTATCGTTGATGCCTGGATATAAGTCGATCATTATGGGTTGTGATGAAATAAATATAAAATAATTTTAGTTTATTTTGTGATTTAAAGACATACCACATTTTTTAACATTCTCTTTACATGGTAATAAAGGCTTTATTACCATGTAATTTAAAAATTCTATGTTTACTGCATTTTATGGAAATATTTATTTACTTTTGTAAGTCTACAAAAGAAAGCCAACGTCTCGCAGATTAATCTACACTTAGTTTCAATCTTAATATATATGTCACTGGCAATGTGTGTAACGGAGGGATTCCTTGCTGTCACTGAAATCCTCCTAAACGACTAACTCGATTTTGAAGAAATTCTTTGTAGTTATTTAAGGACATTTGAGAACGGTTATATTCACAAACCGAGATCGGCCGCGGCAGGATAAACGTCTGTCGGGGTTGCTTGTATTATTACGGGATCGAAATAAATATTACGTTTCGATTTAGTAGGCCAAACTGGCCGACATCATTCACTTGTTACGTCAGTGTTCAATGCTTATGTAGCGTTATATAATGAAATGTCATCGAATTGCATATTTTAACAGCATATAAACATACTCAATGATTATTTCTAATTTAGGAATTAGAAAAATTTTTTTTTTTTTAATTTAAATTTTCTATTTCCATTATTTTCTTTTTAATAACTTTTTAAAAATACGGTTTGGGATCTTTGAAACAAAGCAATTAAAACCGACTTCCAAAGGTAAAAACAAAAATTAAAAAATGAAACTAAAAAGTAGTAAATAATAATTATTCTTTGATAATGCCTGTTTCACAATTTGATGAGGCATCAGCCTGTTTCCGTACATAATCTTCATAATTTTGAAGTCGGTATTAGTCAAAAATTTAGACACTTTATGATATGTAAGCTCATTGGTAATTAACAAAAAATTAAAACCGACTTCCAAAGGAAAAAACAAAAATAATAAAAAATAAACTAAAAAGTATTAAATAATATTTATTCTTTAATAGTACCTGTTTCAGAATGTGAGGCATCAGCCTATTTCCGTACAAAATTTTCATGATTTTGAAGTCGGTACCAGTCAAAAATTTAGACAAATCATGACATGTAAGCTGGTACCGACTTCAAAATTGAAGATTATGTACGGAAAGAGGCTGATTCCTCACCGAATTCTGAAACAGGCACTATTAAAGAATGATTACTATTATTTAAAAATTTTTAGTTTCTTTTTTATTATTTCTGTTTTTTCCTTTGGAAGTCACTTTTTCTTACTAATTTTTTTTCTTACTAATTAATACGAAAAATGTACGACTCACGCAAAATTTTATGAAGCGTGTACAAAGTCTTAAAAACGTTCTTATTACATTGTTAAAATTCAAATTACACTACAAGTGCATTTAACTCTGTAAATGTTAATATTTATTCTAGGACTTTAAAATATTCTTTGTTTCAGTACTTGGAACTGCGATTCAACCGTCATGTCCGAGCGGTCGCATCAATATTATTTCTTTTGGACGAAGTAAGTACTATTATTTTAGGTTAGGCGAACGCTCTTTTGCTATCAATCACGCAAAGTGAATATACACGCCACACGCGTATATTAATAATATAATAATAATAATATCTATGGACGCTTCACACCACGTCAGTCTGGCCCTGCGCTAAGTACCCGAGGGACTTGTGGTACAGGTACCAGACAACGGAAATATTTAGTTCTTTTATACTACACACATATTTAAGGTTTTATTATATGAGACACATATTTAATACACACCCAAGACCCAGGAACATTGAAAAACTTTCTGCTCCATCGGCGGGATTCGAACCCACGACCCCCGGCTTAAGCTACCAACGCGCTTACCAACTGAGCCACAGAGGTCATCAAATATTCACTCTGCGAAATGCGGCACGTTTCTTTCCGTATGTGTAAATGTGGAAGATTTCAACTTTATATTATTATTGCATACAGATAATTCTAATGGCGGCAGTACAGTCTCGCCGAGACACAGTGAGACCGCCACGAGACTCACTCGGCGAGAGTGTATAGCCGTCATAAAACGAGGCGCGTGCGGCGCGTACGGTGCGATTACCTTTTGGCGTTTCTGCGCTACGTCAGCCGCCGAACAAAATGCACTTATAATCGTGCTGATATATACAATACTAGCTGTTGCTCGCGACTCCGTCCGCGTGATAACTTTCATCTTAAAATAACTCCCGACTTTTTTTTCCTACAAACCCCACGGAACCCGCTAGTCGAGACCTTTCCAACGAATGCAAAACTGTGGAAATCGGTTTGCGCGTTCTGGAGTTATATGGGCAGGAACGAAAACCGGACTTATTTTTATATAATTAATAATAATATGTATATAATAATATGCCTATATACATATCTGATGTGTGTGAAGTGCTTAATCCTATCGTGTGACGGATGCTGATTCCATATCTTACGTAGTGTTCCAATTCTTCTCTTATCAATAAATATTTTATAGGTCATTTACCTTATTGACTTTTGACCGTTAGTATTGTAATGTCTAGAATGACTTGTTAAATGTGAAAGTTAGTTTGTTTGGATGTTGCTCTTTTTATCACACTAAAAGTATCTACCTTACGGATTTTAATGATAGTTTTGCATAAAAAAAGGATACTAGCTGAATTTGAGAAAAGGATACTTTATTCTTTTTAAAGGTTCCATGGGATTATTCTTTTTTGTCTCCTCCATGTCTTTTTCGTGCAGGCTAAGCCTCGAGTAAAAGCTAGTAATTATAACGTTATATCGGAGAAGTTGATTGATAGCCAGATTTTGACTTTTTTGTCAATTTAGGAATATAATTTTGTATGCTATTTTATGATAAATTTGTTTTTATTAAAGGCATATTATGTTAGCTTATTTGAATAAAATAAAAAAAAAATGTTTATAGCTTATTATTATATTATTAAATATTAACTTATCTACATGATTTGAGACGATAAAGTCAAATAATATCAAATTAATAAAAATATTGAATAATAATTAAATTGTTTTATAGCCTTCCGCGGTTTTCGACATTCCACAACAACAATTGCCGGCCAAGGTTGTTGTTACAGTAAATTATCATACAGTAACACATTTAATGCTAGCTCAGTGAACGTCCGATTCTGATACACATATCAGCGTGAATTTTATACCTTTACTGGACGATGACCGTTGCGCAAAAATGTGTTTATCACGAATGAACCGTACATTTTTTTTGGGATGGAAAGTATCCTATGTTCTATATGTAATTGATTGTATTGTTGGTAAATAGTGAAAATTCATGTTCAACATTAATGAAACACACTTTTTAATGCATATTTTCACTATATTTCCACAAAATAGTGGAAATAGTGCATGAAAAAGTGTGTTTTATGCAGGTTATCCTTCGTTCTTCCTCGGGACTTAAAAAATCGTCATACCAAACAACAAAGTCGGTTCAGTCATTTGGGCGTGAAGAGGTAACAGATAGATACACACTGTCGCATTCAAAATATTAATTATGAATATGCCAAAAACTCGTAATATTGCATCACGCTCGATTGAAGCGTCTGTGTGTTCTAAAGGTTTATTTTTGAAATAAGCTGAGTTACTCTACTGTATTTTAACTTAATGTTGTCCAGTCTGGACTTTGTCACAAGTCTCGGCTCACACGGCGCGGACAACGTGAGCTACAATGAGTTAATTGAGCTCACTCAAGTAATTCGTCTATCAACAAACATTGTCAGTACTCATTACTAAAGTGAGCAAAAACAAATCATTTAAAATTGTTAAAGGCGCCGCGCCTTATATCAATGGAATGAAAATATAGAGTCAAGAATGCCTTATCTAGTGACTCGGTAGTGTCACCGCCAAGATGAGCAAAAGCGAAGCGAAGGGTGGGGAAGGGAACCTACCTTTTCTGTCTTTTCTGTCAACTGAAGGATCGACTGGTTGGTCAACTAGTCGGTCAACTGGATTGTCGACTGGTTGGACAACTAGTTGGTCGACAAGTTGGTCGTATGGTTGGTCGACTGGTTGGTCGACTGGTTGGTCAACTAATTTGTCTGCTAGTCGGTCAACTGGTTGGTCGAAAAGTTGGTCGACTGGTTGGTCAACTGGTTGGTCGACTGGTTGGTCGACTGGTTGGTCGACTAATTGGTCGACTAGTCGGTCGACTAGTCGTCCACTGGTTGGTTTTGATGGGATATCATTACTTTTAGTAAAGAAAACGTGTTTTATACGTAGTTTTACTTCTGTTTAGTGTATAAATATGTGGTGCCACGGCGCCGCCGACGACACTCCGAATTAGCCGGTTGTTTGGCGATTACTACACAACACTTTTATAACGTAATAATATACACATAATGTTAAGAGATATTTTTTAAAATAGCTACTAACGGTTACAACGGTACAATATAAAATTTATTTGACCCTGCCTGTTTTTTAACATTTTTTTTAATTAAGATATTTCCCTACGCTTTAACACACAACTTCCGAGCTGCATTAGTAGTGGGAGTTTGGGACCTTCATATCTTTATAACCATTTGAGCTTATTTCATGTAATGAAGCTTCTAGTTCTAGTCCTTTTGGAAATAATTAAACACACGTAGTTTCATGTATTTAAGTTTAATAGTTTTTAAGTTATGAAGGGGTAAAAAGTGGCACTAATACTTGTCTAGATTCCACAGGAGCGTTCAACGTGAACAGAAAGTACCCAACTACCTAGGTTAGCTAATACCTTATTACTTATCTGTTTACTAAATTTGATCAAAATCTGTTGTGTAGTTTTTGCGTCGCCGCACCGTCGACAAACATCCAAATAAACGAGTTTTCATATTTGTTTGTGTAAATATTACAATAAATGGAGTGTTTGTGACAATTAGAGTCTGTTTCTGTTAGGATATTCACAACTTTTTTTAACTTTCCATACAAATTCTGTCAAATAAAGTTGTATCTATCAAATAAATAAACCACCTGTAAGCGGAGAAACACCATAGTAAGACCATAATAAGATATTAAGGGCACTTAATATCTTATTATGGTCGTAGAACTTTGTCACTTTATCTTCCGAATAAGTCGCCTCTAGGGTTTCTAAGCCGGACTATGATTAGTGTGTTTTTGTTTTCAGGTGCTCTTTCTACCTATGGTCGTATATGTACCGGCCCTAGCATTTAATCAGTGTGAGTACTGTGTTCCGATAATATTAAAAGTATTTTGTATTCAGATCATTCAGTCATAGGAATATTAAAAACCTCCAGTCCAAACTACGTTTCTATTCAGAAATTTCTTTTGAGAGCCATTTAAAAAAATTTTGTTAAAAAAATTATATGATTAAACTTAGCTTTGTATTCATATTATTAGTTGTCCAGTTAAACGGATTGTGTATTTCCGATTATGGAAATTCCAAATGCGAAACTGTGCAGAACAGCAATTAGCAATAGGGAATATTATGCGTATTTTTTTGAATGCAAACCATTATGATAGTGGACTAAAAGACATACAAATCTCTGATTTCTGTTGAGAACTAAATAAGACATTGGAGATTTAAGTTTTCTACCCATATCTTTCTTTCAAAAGTAATTTAGTATAAGCTTTGTATGCAGCTTAGAGACTTTGACTTCACAGTCTAGAGCTATCTTCTTTCTAACTGACTACTTTAAACCCTAATAACTTTGTTATTTTAAAGTTTTGAAAGAAATATTAATTTAGATTAAATCATGCATATTCCCTATTTAATTTTATATATATGCAGTACCTAAACTGGATAATACAATGACTAGACAAAGGAGGAAAAATTAAATAGGTATAAAACTATATGTTATAATTTATAATCTTTCAAAAGTTATTCTTGCATGCACATTATTTTTATTCTTGACTAGTGTGCTCTGGAAATTCCGAATGGGAAACTGTGTGTAACATCGGGATTTGTAATCACAATAACTAAACTGGATTATAATATGACTAGACCAAGAAGGAAGAATTTTATGTATATCAGACTATTGGTATTTAACAATATATTTCAATTCATAATTCTTAAAAGTAATTCTTGCGTGCACATTTTTTTTTACTGTACATTATTGCTCTAGTGTTATTATAACTTCTTTTTTTGTTAACCAACTATAATTTATGCAACAAATAAAAATCTGCTCTAAAAATAATGTAGGTAGTTGTTTATTTTATTTTTTTTTATGTTTTTTTTTCAGTGACTGGTTTTAATGTATTCGCCGTTGGCGGCATCATGGTAGCGATCTGCGGACTCTATACAGTATTAGTAAGTTTGACTTCACTTTATATTTTATAGGGTTCCATATCGAAGGGGTAAAAACGTGATTATTACTAAGACCTCGATGCCTGTTCGTCTGTCCGTCTGTCTATCCCCAGGCTGTATCTCAAAAACGGAAAGGCTAGATAGTTCAAATTTTCACAGAATATGTATTTCTGTTGCCGCTGTTGGAACTATTATAATTGTAATTATTATAATGAACGTAAGATTCATAATATAATATTATTTAAAAAAAAGCGTCTGATCTACTTATCGTGTTTCAGGGCGGGCTGAAGGCGGTTGTGTGGACGGACTCCGTGCAGACTGGTATCATGTTCATCGGCGTGCTGCTGGTGGCGGCCGCGGGAACCCTGGCTGTTGGCGGTGTGGGCGCCGTCATCGACACCGCCAGCGCGTCGGGGAGACTCGATGTTTCCAAGTAAGATATAAGCAATCATTATTATTTTATGATGATCACATGTTTTTAATGACAATCTGGAGGTTAATTATTTTTAATATTGACCTGCATTCATTTTCTGATAATAATAGTCATTTTAAATGGAAAAAAAGTAAACAGTAATTATTAGTCGGTAAAAATTCTTGCTTAGAACTCAATAATTGTTATGAATTTGTAAGTCATTACTAAAATACAGTATATCCTAAATATGGCCTATCAGATGTTTAGCGTATTATTAATTTAATTTTAAAAATATACACTCCAAAGCTAATTTTCTTTATTTGTAATCGACGAGGTCCAAAAAGGAGAAGGTCTTTTTAATTCGTCCATATTAGTTTGATGTTCTTTTATGTCAGCTGGAACTTATCTCCGTACGAGCGTCAGACGGGGTGGGGCGCGGTGGTGGGAGGTCTGCTGTACTGGACCTGCTTCAACTCCGTCAACCAGACGATGGTGCAACGGTACATCGCATTGCCCAGCAAACGCAAGGCTATCATGTACGTAAATTCTTAATTAACAACTCTAAAATTTGCTACAAAGAAGACGCAAAGATGTGAATTTAAAAGTCCAGCCAGTTGAACTACTGTCGCAGTTATTGAAAAACGACAACAGCTAAAAGTAATGTGCGGGGTCTAATCGAGCTTAGGCAATACTTTTATCGATTTAAAAATCTCCCTTTGGTGTTCCCAATCGGACCATTAGGTGATATTTCCAAAAGGTAAATATGTATGAGTTTTTTTCTTTATGTAAATAAATCTATCGTTAGTGTAAAACGATGTAGCCCAACCAGATTTTTGATAAAATTGAAAACAACAAAGTTCCGATTCAGAGAGATCCTATATTGATTGTGACGTCAAAGTTCATAAGCTGCATACAAAGTTCATACTAAATTACGTTTAAAGGGGTGAATACAAAACTTAAATCACTAATATCTTACTTATTTCTCAACAGAATTCAGAGATTTTACGTCATCATTTACATTCAAGAAATTTCGTTTTACACGCATCTTCCCTATTCAGGTTATAATATCGCACAAAAAATGTTCTTATCAAATTTTGAAAAAGCTGATTGTGATGATGGAAATATTATTTTAGTATTAAAAATAAAACTTCATTTCAACATTGCACGCGCAGACTATAAATACACTCACAAACTATTTTTATGGCAGAAATAACCTATGCGGTTGGACACAAAGAAGAATATTAAATTCAATTGTTTATTTCTATTAGGTAGATACATTTATTTATTTATTGATTTATTTATTTAAATAACATAGAAAACTTACAGCTAAGTAATGACAATAGTTAGTGAAGCTTAGTGAACATGAAGCCAATTACAAGTTTTCACCTTTAGGTAACAGAAAAGTATAATATATAAATATGTTCACAATATTTATATATTATACTTTTTTGTTACCTAAAGGTGAAAACTTGTAATTGGCTTTATGTTCACTAATCTTTACTCATAATAAGAAACAGATAAAATTGTTTTTTTTTATTGATTCACTACACAGTAAAACTTATTTTTAAATACAAATTATTTGAATCTATCTCTTGACATAGTGTACATCCTTCTGGAAGTGAATACTACATGCAAATTAATCTAGTTACAAAAAAATGTGCAATGGCCAGGCAAATTAGATTAATTAAAGTTCAATTAACCTCTCAATACAATTTGACGTAGCTTTTGCTTGAAGAGAAAAACAGAAACGCCAGAGATATCAATTTTACAGGTTTATTGTATATATACATTCGATATAGTGGAGAGTTTGTCCATAATAATTTGATCGGCGTACTATGTTCCAATGCAACTAAATTGAAGTGTGCTAGTCTGGGATCATAAAAAAGTAAAGTGCGACAAAGGTTATGAGAATAACTTAAATGATACATGAAATGTTTTTGAAGTTTCTCGATTCTAGAAATGTGGACATTATAAGTCGGATTCCATACCTGGGAGCAGTATTCAACAATAGAACGTACGTAACAATTAAAAAGAATTACAGTTATTTCTGGATCCTTGAAAAACTTAGTCTGTCGTATAACAAATCCTGCTAATTTAGCGGCTTTGGTTGTTATACTATTAATATGTTCTCGAAAATCCAGCTTACTATGAACTATAACACCCAAAGCACGTATAGAAGACACTTCAGTAATAAAATTATTATAGATACGGTATGTGTGACAAGGTGAAAGGATTACGTTTAAGTGAAAATTTTATAAAAAAGCACGCAACACCATTAAAGTTCATTCCATTAGACGAGCACCAATCTGTCACCATGTCAATATCTTTTTGTAATAATGCTATGTCAGCCATAATCTTGAGAGTATGGCGGACTATAGGTAGTCCGGTATAATTTAAGGTCATCTGCGAACATTTGATATTTATAAAAAAAGTTATATCATAGATCGTTTACATAAATTAAGAGGAATATTGGTCCCAGATTGGGACCAATATTCTTCTTAGAGGAGATAAGATTCACACCATCTCAGTAGAGAACCACAAATGCCAGCGTGAGCTAACTTGGCAATTAGGAGAGAATGATTAACTACATCAAAGGCCTTAGAAAAATCAGTATAGATGGCATGAACCTCTTTTTTTTTCCAATGCGTCATATATATCCGTAACATAGCCAATGAGATTGTTAATTAAAATACAAAAGAAAAAGCAATACAGAAGGTTGATTATATACCTAATATAAACTACAGAGTATAATTCAAGAGATAAGATTACTGTTGTTAAAGAAAGATATTGCTACTCAAACTTTTTCTAGCCGATGCTGCATTTGTAGTGAATATGTCAAGGTCATAGTCTCGGCATAGCTTGTTTAGATTACGACTCGCTCTCACAACATACAAGTTTTGTAGATAGTAAAAAATTAGTAGAATGTTTAGGGTTTTGCCCTAAGGCCATGGAAGCTTTATTAATAATCGCCTCAATCTGCGCATCGAAAATTAATTTTGAATCATGAAGAATCCCGAAATCATGAGCACAGATTGACCTAGATAAGATTTGGCCTACTAATAAATAATTCGCTGTTATAGTAGTAACGTTTGCAAGAATTTGTAATTATTAAACATTAAGCTCTAATTTATTAATTAGTAAATAATTTTCGAGGCTAGAAAGATCTGATTGAAAGTTAAGCATGTCAATGGGTGATGTTATGATAGAGTAAATTTTCATATCTGCAAATTTTAAGCAAGAGGCAATATCGTTCACGTATATTATAAATAGCAGCGGCCCGAGCAATGAGCCTTTTGGTACACCACTCGGAATGGGGGCTCAACCAGTCAAGCACAGTGGCTTGGGAACGATTCTCGATATAAGAGGAGAACCATCTGAGGAGATCCCCATGTATTCCTATGTCGAACGCTTTACTATAATCAGTGTACATACAGTCTACTTGCTTACCATTGTCCATGGCGTCTGTTATAAAATCATTAAATATTATAAGATTTGTCGCGATCGACCGTCCCCTCAAGAACCCGTGCTGAAAAGGACTAAAAAATCATCATGACTAAGTTAATGTGTGTTGATGCTAAACTTTCTTGTAATCCGATCGAATTGACTGATTTTTAAAATGAACTAGTATTTATTGTACAAGTTAGCGATAATCATTAATTAATAATTAATAATAATCGTCAACTATAGGGTTTGTTAATAGCAATGTCCGTCACAAAAAACTAAAATTTCCATAAAAAACTCTATTCTTCAACTATCTACAGACACTTTACCTTTTATAGTTTCTGTTCTACTGATCGACGAAAGTTGGGCATTTAGTTAATATAGTTTAGCGACAGTTTCTTGTTATTCAACATGCAATGTCAGTATCTGTCTATGAGTCAAATTTTTGCAAAGCAATGGATATTGAGCAATAAGTGGAGCCTTCACTTATTGCTAATTAAAAAAAAACAAAAAACACGACTGCTTAAAAACTAAAAAGAAAAAAAATATAAGAACCTATCACACTTCAATTAGTTTAACTTAATAATTTCAAGTGCCGCATGCGGTGAAAAACGTAGTTTTGGTAGATCTTTCTATAACCTGTAGTGAATAATAGTGTAGTTTGTCCCCGCCTGCAGTACTTAAAAGATCAAAAAACTGTCCTGACACATTATACTTTCAACAGAGCGCTTGGGATATTCTGCGGGGGCGCGATGCTGGCTATATCTCTCTGCGTGTGGTGCGGTCTCGCGGCATGGACGGCGTGGGTGCAGGGCGGCTGCGAGGAGGCCGGCCTGCCCCTAGTTGACGACCGCCTGCTGCCGGCCTTCGTGACATATGTGGCACAGGTCCAGCACCTCCCCGGACTCGCGGGGGTGTTCCTGGCAGGAGTGTTTGGTGCTGGGTTAAGGTAAGAAGCACATTTCTTATACTCGATTTAGTAAAACTTAAAAGAATTGTGTGGAGATTCTTAGCGAGAGGTTCAAATTTACTTGCAAACTTTAAAATATGGTTGTTGACACTTGACAACCGATCGGTAACGACCAACATTAAGATGAATGCAATTCGAACGAATAACGAACATCCACCAACCAATGACTGTATGTTTACGTTTGAAACTAACAAAACTTAGCAGGAAACTGCTTAACTGAAAGTGTTTCTTTTAACTTTCCGACTCTTGTTTCAGTTCTCTGTCAGCGGTTCTGAACGCGTGCGCGCTGGTGGCAGTGGAGGACATAATGCACGGCTGGTTGCGACTGCGCCTGCGTCCGCTGACTGAGGGCATCATCGCCCGCCTCGTCACCGCCACGCTGGCTATCGTGTCGCTGCTAATGCTGATCGTTATTGCGAAGCTTGGTGGAGTTCTAGGTAAGATGCAATAGCCTACCTCTAATACCAGCGAAATAACACTTTACCTTTCTATATTTTTGTACCGTTTCAATATGTCCTGATTCTTATGCTGTACAAAGGGATGCGTTGAGAAGTGATATTTAATTGAACTTGTTTTCAGGTGTGGCAACTGCTCTCTCAGCGATTGCGGCTAGCGCTACGTGCGGCATCTTCACCTTGGGGATGTGCTGCTGGTGGGTTGGTCCCCGGGGGGCCCTAATCGGGGGGGCTGCGGGGGCACTCGTAGCGGGGGCCACGTCACTGGGCAGCCAGGCCGCCGCTGCCGCTGGTCTTCGGGCCCCAGCCCTAGCGGTGTCTGCCGTTTGCGCTCTCAATGAAACTATGAGCACTGCGCACACGCCGACTTTTGTAAGAAATGCCTTCATATAAAAAAATGTTAATATAATGAAATCTTTTACTATCGATATTATCTCAATAATGGAAAATGCTTGTTAAGTACTATTTACGTCCAAAAATATACATAAGTGCAAATTTATTCTAACCAAGATATTGTAAAAAATTATGGTGGATAGGTGTAGACTAATATGGTGACAATCACAGTCACCTATCGCATAGCCTCAAAGTCTTAACATCTCAGCTACCCCACTTTTAACGCGGACTACAATAATCACACCTTTCCTTTTAGGACCCCACAACAGTGTTCCCGCTATTCCGCGTATCGTACCACTGGATCGCGCCGCTGGGTCTAGCTACGACACTGGCTGTGGGTGCAATAGCTGGCTGGGCGCTCGACGCGAAGGAAAATCTGCGGTTGGACGCTGAGCTGTACACGCCGGCGGTATGGGGCTGCCTGCCGCGCGCCGCGCACGACTGTCGCGGCGACACGCGACGTGCGGCGGCCGCTAAGCGACTGGAACGACCCGCGCCGACGTCGCCGCTCATACTGACGGCGGTTGATAAGGTAATTCTTGGGGCTAAGAATGAAATATCACATTAGTACTGAATAAATAATGTCAAATAGTAGGTGCTGCATGCTGCAAGCCGCTTACGACTGTCGATCAGCAATCCTGCCCCCCTAGATAAGTGGCAAGCGATTAACGCTTACGATAATCGCTTCGCTTGTTTTGTATGGGATTGACGTATTCGAACTCGACTAGATCACGTGACTTTTCGTTCGTCTGTGTCAATCTCATACAAAAAAAGGCCAAGAGATTATAGTAAACGATACTCACTAGTCTAGGGGGGCAGGCTCTTAAGTACTAAGCGCTGACTTATATACGGGACTTGGTATTAAACATAGGGCTTGATCTTATCGTTAACACTGTAAAGGTAGCAAGAAACAGAGATCGTACAGTCCGAAATGAAGAAACGGGACAAACGCTGAGAAGGAACGTTGTACATCTTAGGAAAGTCCAAGGAGAGTGAAGATCATTTTCTGAAATAAATAAAAATCAAAACAACGAAAATATGAAAACCGAAAATTATAAACAGGTTAAAATTAACGTAAGCAGTTTTATCCCTTATTAAATAATGTTAGATTTAATCCCCTTATTAAATATTGAAAAAGTCACACGACAGAAAGGGACAGCGAATCTTGTTTACCTAAACACTGCTTAAATATTTTCGTGAATAAGGGGGTAAGTATATTATACATAAATAGAAAGTACATAAACAGCCAAGCAGTTGGACTCCACGCGTATACCTTAGATTGCACTTTGTATACATATACGCAATGTCTTAAATTTCACTACAATCATAATATAATAATGATCTAAAGAGACGCTTACCGATACACTAACACCACATATTTCGCAGATACTTTTAGTTTCACACGTCACAGGTGGAAATAATTTTTCATTTGGATGTTCCTTCTTGCAATGCTTCCAACAGGACGCCTGGGTTCTAAAACTTTGACCACACTGAAAAAAAAAACGATAAACACAAACATTTCTCATACACAAGTATAATGCCTTTACAATAGTCGTAATATCACTTGAATATTTTACATACCTTCGGGCAATCGGTAGGTTTTTTTCGTGGTGTATAACTAAAATATAAAAAGTCATTAGTAATTGAATGTATTCTACTAGTGTTCGAACTAAACTAAATTAAAAATAAGTTTTATGCACGATTAACCAGTCACAAACCAGTCATTATCAGGTTTTATAATAATCTGACTGAGACGAAGACGACAATCACCCAAATATATTCTAATTAAGTAATTAGAGTGTCCGTAACTTATGAAGTAAATGTCAGTCTTCACTAAATGAAGCTAAAGTAATATTATGCATTCGCTCAAGATTAGCGGTATAGTTCATTAACCCTCTGTCAAACTTCTATACAAACCGCGATTGTCAACAACAAAGTGACAACACAACACTTTCTTTGTATAGAAATGACAATTTTTAGACAGAGAATTAAAGAACCATACCAAAAATCTTAAGCGAATGCATAATAAGTGGCGTGTTCAGCTAACTTGTATGTCCTAAAGTAATGTGTTAGGTTAGATAATATACTAGTTAATATTAAAAGTTTATGTTTGGGACTAGTAGTTCTTTGAAAATAAAAGCCATAACTAAATACTTACTTCGATTTCGCACCGTCACTGTGTTTGGAAGAGTGAAGTTTATGTTCATGGTAGGCGTCCTCCGTCTCGAATTTGACATCGCAGATGGAACAGTAAGTATCCACAACCTCTTCCACGTCCGATGTATCCTGAAACGAATCCACACAGAGAGTTGAGTATTTAGTCTGCACATCGTGTGCAGCACTGGAAACTCGTTTGGCGCGAAGGGGCAGTCATGAATATATCTTATAATATAATAAAACTTCGTACGCGTCAAGAGATAATAACGGACATATATAATTTTCGCTGTACCTCCGAAGTCGGTCAACTAGCAGCCCAAGTTTTTTTATAAATACGCGAGCGGAAAACTTTGTATCCCTTTTCACGAAAGACGCTTTGATGTAAAAGCATGAAATTTATCACAGATATAATATATCTTGGTGCTTCAAACGAAAATATAATAATAACCATATACCTTATTTGAACCAAGCGATTCTCCTTTTTGACCTAAGAAATGTGTCCTCTTTTTGTGGTGTCTAAGACCTAGCTCATTCATGAAGGATCGCCCACACAAATTGCACAGATGTTTATTTTTATGTGCAGTACGCATGTGGGTGTAGTAGGTTGACGGATGTCTGAAACAATTTATAATTAATGTATACAATCAGGGAAGCTGAAACAGAGCCAGTATGCTATCTATCTAAGTGAATTCGTCGCATTATTTCAAAGCCAGCTGACAGATCACGACTTACAGTACCCGGCCCAAAAGATTGCACATCGATCTTGGGAAAAAGACAACTAGCTAATGTCAGCTTCGTAGAGCTTTATCTCTGTCGCACACTACGCATGTGACGTTTTGTCAGTCGTTGTTCTAATGCGATTGAGTATGGTCTCGTCCAGTTCTTATATTCATATATAAATACGCGAGCGGAAAACTTTGTACCCATTTTTACAAATGACGCGTAGACGTAAAAGCATGAAATTTTTCCCAGTTATAGTTGATATGGAGGAGGAGCGTGGAATAACAAAATTATTTTAAAACATGCTTAAATCTTACATATTTTTAAAAAATTAAACGCAACGCAAACTACAATATTTTGGCATGATACGATAGTCATACACGAAATATTCTATTGTTTATGATTGACGTCTGTGTTTTTTCTTAATAATATTTAAAAGCCTGGTAACGAGACCTTCATACCAAGTTAAAGTCTGTGATTGAATTGAGAATAGATAATTAAATTTATGGTCGACTTTCGACCATAGGGCGACCTCTAGTCTATATAAAACTGATAACACACCCAATATTACTTATTGTAATAAAAATAAATTGTAATATGGCTTCTTTTCCTAGGGATGAAAAGAAGTTATGGTACAATTTATGTTTAAATCCTAATCAAAAATAAAAACGGTCGAATTGAGAAATCTCTTCCTTTTTTGGAAATCTGTTAAAATGGGTGTATTTTATACAAAGAATAAAAATAATTTTTAGTAAGTTGTAACAGTTCCTTATAGATACCGGACTGCTTGTATTTCGTGTGACAGATATAACGCTCTACGCAGTCGAAATTAGCCGATTGACTCTTTCTAAATTACGAAGTGCAATCTTTTTTACCGGGTACTTTACATGGAATTGACATGATTATTCCGAACAAATGACGTAGGTCCGTCAAGTGAAAGCACTTTCCCCAATGGTACCTAATGCTTTAGTACCTATATTTTAAACATTTTTATTGTTTAAGCTCCCATTATCACTTTAATTTTGGAAAGAAGCAAATTTGGTACTAATAAGGAAAAATAATAGAACTTAAAAATCTCCGTCTGCTTTTAGACCAATATGCTTGTCAAATGACATCGGCAAGCTTCTCGACAGGATTCTTGCTGATCGAATTAATGATCACCTTCTCCGATTTGGCCCTAACATATCGGATAATCAGCTATCGGATAACAGTTTTCACACTTTAATGTACATTTATTATTTACATCGCGGCTGTCAGTCGCGTCCGTACAGGCTGATTTACACTTACACTTGATTTAATTAAGTTGCGAGTTTACTTGCACGATCGGCGAGTTTAGTTATTTTTGACATTTAAACGGTAAAATCTAGATAATTTGTAAGTTATTAATTAAGATGACTTAAATAGATCGCAATCCTATTTTTTGGCAAGTTATGTGCAAAATGCTACCCCTCTCGCGTCATCCGCACCCCGCCAACTTAACTTACCAGCGTGTAGACGTCTGAGTTTAATACAGTTCATATTAAAATATTTAATTTATAAAAAATGTTAATACAATAGGTATTTAGTTGAGTAAAATATTAATTTTAATTCTTTGTAGGCAGTAATTGAGCAATTTATGGAGACTTATCGAACCTTGTTATCGAACCAGCAACTTATGATTGAACTCGCCTACGTTTGAACGTCACTTAATACTTACTATTTAATTTCTAGCTAACCTTTTTATTAACTCGCTACTGTACCTAATTAAATGTAAACCGGGCCTAAGTCGCGTCCGATCAGTGTGTTCTCCGTTTAAGTAACCCACTGCTTGCACTGATTCTGCAATTCTGCACTTGACACAAGTATTTTACTTAACGTCATCCGAAGTAAAAGCTATCTTCAAATGACGCTTTAAGTTTTGACATGTTTGGGATGTGCTCTAGCCTTTAAGTATACAGTAGTCTACATGGTTAAACTTCTTTAAAAACATTTTTATTATTATATATATTATATTTGACTTGTCGACGTTTTGATAAATTTCATAATAATTAATTATTATACTAAATTACCGACGCTGAATCCGAATGCAATGGACGCACCTCATCGGCATTTCGTAAATGATTACGGTCCGTCCGCAGTGGACGCAGAAACCATTATGACCTCATCATATGTTCTATTCATTTAAGAATGTTTTTCTATGATAATATACAACTTAAAAGAATAAAACATTTATATACTTACGTATATTCCTGATTGCAAATTTCACACTTATTTATAACTCCGCTGTGAGAAGCATCATGTACCCTGACAGTAGATCTGTTGAATATAATAGCAATTAAACAGGTGCTCTATGTACTAGGTATAAATAATACGAAAAATTTGAATGAAAAATTTCGCCAACGGATTTAAAGGGAGGGAAGGTCAAAGAATAATATGTGAATTCAATCAACTATATATATTTTTATATAAATATATATTTTTTCTCCTCTTTTACTTAAGTAAAATATTATTCACTTGATAATGCCCTCAACTCCGTTGCGTCCAAAATTAATGTCAAGCGTGAGATCTGTACGTCTTTTTAACGATAAAAAGTAAAAGTATAGACATCCTTTCCCGGTATCTCGTCCAAACCCAGCAAAATTGGTTCAGTGGTTAACACACTTAAGCATTTATATCGGAAACTTTGCTAACTGGTGACAGATTTTCTGAAGCCTTGTAAATCATATAGATTATGTTCTAGTCTAAAACGCTACGGGGTTCATATAACCGCGAACTTGCTGTGATTGCGATAAGCAGTATGGTATGGTCACGTTGCGTTATCGTCGATGAAGTTCTAACACCACGTAAGTCAAAGTAGCAACTTCTCAGGAGAGCGAAACAATTGATTGAATTTTGTATACATCACCACATACTAATAGAATTTTTCAATTCCGAAATCGTACAAGTTTTTGATAGCCGAAACGTGTTCCTGAATAACATAAAGGATGTGTTTTCTGATTTTCTGGAAAACGGCATCAAAATGACGAAACAGCCAAAAAGTGACTTACGTGGTGTTAGAACTTCAACGACGTTATGTCTTGACCGAACTTCCACCTACATCTATATATCAGTGATATATTATGATTTATTGGCGGCATTTATAATAATGATAATAAAGTAAGATCTTACTCCAGTGGGCAGACAAGGTCGCATCTCAGACACTGGTACCTGTTGTAATGGGCTTTTAAGTGCTTCTTCAGTTCATTATGTTGTTTATATAGTCTTTTGCAAAACTTACATTTGAATCGATAACTTAACTGAAAAATGAAACAATATGTTAAAAATAATATTTACCACTATCTTTCATTTTCTTAATAAGCAATGCGTATAATATATTTTAGGTCATAATAATATATTGGGTCTTTTTAGGAACTTCGGTGCGAGTGTACATGACCAATGGTAGTTGTTTTTCATTAGGTGCAATGAAAAACAACTATGCATTTAATTTTATCAAAAAAAATTAGTTTAGTCTCACGTGTATACCACCGCCGTCGGCATCCCCACCATCCTCCACCCCTCTATGCCACCCAAGGCGCGGTATAGTGCTTGTTGTCAAGCTATACCAGCCGGTATGACCACGGCTCAGTTCGCCGCTCATGGTTACATAAGTTATAAATACACAATTGATATAAATTTTTAACACAATTAAATCTTACCTCAGCATGCCATTTTTGTCTATGCCTTGTATACATTTCGTTATTTGAAAAAGGAACATAACAATCAGTGCATTTATAGTGTGCATTTAAATATTTTTCTTCCACAGATTTTGCATTAAAAGCCTGCAAAGAATATCAATTGTCTAAACATATAATAAAACAGTAAAATCGTCGCGTTAGTACATTTTAACGAAATAAATAATAGGGAGGGCTAAATCAATAAAAAAGGTGTCTGTTTTTCTTTTTGTACGCACTAAACTACTGAAAAAAAGATTTTTAGAAATCCGTCATTTCTTGAAATCTTTTTTGTTGTCCAGGCAACAAATTTTCGTGAGAAAAGGAAAAAGGCACCAACTAGTTGATAATAAATAATGAAGAGCCTTGAGGTTTGGAGCCAGAAGATTGTCTGGTGTAGACCAGCTAAAAAACACAGGGCGACCTAAATGGTTGAGGCAGTTTTGCTGCTGGCTCAACTGTAGACAACGAACTGATTGTGTGCAGTAGGCAGAGCATGCTCTGAAACTTGCACATGGATATAGATGGCGCATCCTCACCACCTTTACATTTGGAGTGTGCATGTGCCATGTGTAATGAAAAAATTCAAGTGACTTCCTTTAAATATGAGTCAAAGTTGCATTTATAGTTTACTGTCCAAAATATTGCCTGCCTCACCAAAAACTATCTTTTGACACTTAATTTTAGGCAAAATGCAAAACTTTTTCAGGTTTAGTGGTTTCGTTACATTGGCGTAAGTAAATTCTTTAAGTAAGTGAGAAAAATTACCCTCAATGCTTCTTCTTCAGACAATGTACTTGTTTTCCAATAA
>JAOTAV010023119.1:0-22347 GCA_026546445.1 Cyclargus thomasi
GCAGAGGTCGACAAACCAGGAGATGGGAAGACGATTTAAAACAGACAGCGGGGCCACTATGGTCGAGAGTAGCAAGGGACAGGACACAGTGGAAGGAATTGGAGGAGGCCTATGCAAAAACACATCAAGCACACCGAACTTAGGGACCTCTTGTAATCTTAAGTTTTGGAATAAAAGGCTCTTATTATTATTATTATTACAATATTATGCTAGTTTCTGTTGATATTGTCGCAGTGCAGTTCATTGTTATTTTAAGTAAGTCTTATAAAATTAATTATAGTGTATTTTTTAATAGTATATATAGACGCTTCACACCACATCAATCTGGCCCGTGCTAAGTACCTGAAGGACTTGTGTTACGGGTACCAGACAACGGGAATATATTTAATACTTTTATACTATACACATATTTAAGATTTTTATTATATAATAAACATATTTATAACACATCCATGACCCACACCCACAAACATTGAAAAACTTTTTGTTCCGTCGGCGGGATTTGAACCCGCGACCCCGGCGTCAGCTTCCAAAGCGCTCAGCCACTGCGCCACAGAGGTCGTCATAATTTGGTTACGGCTTAACCTAAAGTGAGCTTATAAGCCTTAGTCAGCTTATAAAACCAGTATTAAATCCTCATATAACATCAGAAATATAAAAAATATTTCTTCGAATATATCTTTTCTAGTTTTTCAAACAAAAGGGAACCAGGGACACTAAGACAAGACATTCCTTATAATTCATAACTCAAACGCCCATAATTTTTATGAAGAATCGTAAGGGAAAGAATTTAGTGATTTAAATATAGAGAGTGAATGTGCTGGTCCTTTGTCAGGTTAATTACGATATCATACATCACCTCACAAAGACTATTAAAACGTCGTTATATAGCGTCGATGTTAAACACTAGATACAACACGAAATAAAATAAAAGTCCGCGTATCTTGAGGTTTCGGTGAAGTTTAAACAAAGCTTCAATGACTTTGATTATTGTTATAATTTTAAACTTTTAACATAAACAATATTAAGGAGCTGTTAAAAAAAGATGATAAATATTTTTAAGATTTGGACGAAAAATAACATAATATTTTTCTTAATAAAAAAATTAATTTATTCAAATGCTAAGACGCTATTAGTGTAAATCGCCAGATTTTAAAATTAAAATCGAAATGCCTAAATGGATGGACTATATTGGTTCTTTAAATTAGGGATGTTTATATAACTATGGCAGATTTCTTAAACATATTCACTAACATTTATTCAATTTTGATTCTGCAATCTCCATACAAACGGCGTATGTCCTCTTAAAAATTTTGTTCCATAAATATAATATTCACAAAATGTAGTCAAGAAATTGTTAATCTATTTTATTACATCAATGTCATATCAAAGGCGGGGTAGACAAAAAAGGGGTTATGGAGACTGAAAGGAGAAGTATGACGCCCATAATCACCATTATAAGAACATAACTCAACATCCCGCGCGGAGGAAGTATTAAGTGTCACAGGTTAGTCAGGGCCGGCGTTAGCCAGCGCCCTGGACGAGATGATTTTTCGGCGCCCCCTAACTTTAATTCAAATTCGTATGGAAAGAAATCAGGCTCGCTTTATAATATAATCTGGCCGGCGCTCTGGGAGGTTCTCCAGCGTCGCCACCCCCCTAAGGGTTAGTAAGGGTCGTCACACTACGAAACTAAATAATCCATGAAAACTGCAATTTATGGTTATAATCTTTTAAATAGATTTGCGATCCGTTTATTTATTCGTTTTTTATTATCTATACATATAATAAAACAGTATAATTGTTAACATTATAAAAGTGTCTGCACATTTAATATTTTTACAAAATTATCAATGTGGGGGCGCTAACGAACAGTATCGATAAAAAAAAGTTGTTTGGGAATAATTGGACCGATTTGAATAAATCTGTTTTTGTTTAATAGCTATTAGGTCTGGGGAAAATATATGATACTTTTTATCCCGGATCAATGTACGGTTCCCGAGTGATATACAAATTTTTGCGCAACGAAGTCACGGGCACCAACTACTAAGAAATATTTTAGTAATAAAATAACATATGTAAAATATTTTTTATAATTATTATAATATTTTTATGCAATCGTTTGTAGTAATTGGACCAGCTTTTAAATTCATCTGATCCATCGGGAAGGATAGTTATTAGGATAGTTATCAGTATTGTATCTACCGTTCTTAAGAGGATCGTGTACCAAACGGTTTTTTTAGTTCAGAGGCATTTCCACAACATACTACAAAATTACTCTAGGTGAGGGTTTGGACCAGGTGAGGGTGAGATTTGTCACAGACGAATGCCGCGCGGACGGTTCTGCTGAACCAGCAGATGCTGCTTACTGGGTCGCTGCAGTTTTCGCCTCAGGCGGGTCCAGTGACCCAGTGAGACGCGGAAAAGAGGCACCGTTGGGTTTTAGTGGGTAGGCCTGGAGTCCCACATATCCCGACTGACCCCCAGGGTCTTCCCCCCTGTCGGGAATGCATCAAGCATTTCCCAACGTTAAAAAAAAAGGTGAGGGTTTAGAGGATGGAAAACGTTATGGCGCGTTGTATGTAAACCGTTTGGTTCATAATCCTCTTAACGAAGAAACATACGGTAGCCATAATCGTATAGAGATACAACATGCACCAACCTTGAACTCGTCCCATTAATAAATTATCATAGTAAGCAGCCACACAATGGACCAGGGTCTCTACTCTCAAACGACACTTTCAATCTGTACTTGTTTACTACTAATATAATGCTGGAGAGTTCATTTGAAAGCGCTAGTCTCAGGAACTACTGGCCAGTAATGAAATTTTTTTTTTGTGTTGGTCAGTCTATTGATCGAGGAAGGCTACAGGCTATATAACATCACGCTACGACCAATAGGAGCCATAATCAAAAATGTTGTAGAAACTGTACAATTTATAAAGTTTCACACCGACGTAGTCGCGGGCAACAGCCAGTTTTTTTAAAAATTAAGGGGCAAACGATCAACGAGTTACCTGATAGAAAGCAACTAGCGTCGCCGCCCATTGACACTGGCAGCATCAGAAGAGTTCTAGACAATTAGCCGGTCGAACCGAAACAAACCGGAAATGCTCGTTATCCGTCTCTTCCACTTATGTCTTCGATTGTTAGAGTAGAAATCAGCATTCAGAATCGTTCGTTTAAGTCCCAAAATGGTTTGAAAGTAGGACCCCAGGCTCCCAATGTCAGCTGACGATCTCCTTGTTTAATGGAGTAGGAAAAATGGGTGCGTTACATGTTTACGCCTCTTTAAAGGATGGACAGGAACTTTTACATTCTTTGGAATCTTCAGCCGTACCGAGATTTTAAATTAACTGTACTCCTAAATCCTTACCAATGTCATAAATGGAAAGTGTGTTTGCTTGTTTATTTGTTAGTTTGTCCTTCCTTCACGCTCTAACGACGCAACCGAATGACTTGATTTTTAGCATATTACAGTTGAAAGTATGGTGAGTAATATAGGCTACTTTTGGTCTTGGGAAAACATACGTTTTGGAAAAAAAATTAAAATTTAAAATTTTTAACAATTTTAAAATTAACCGCGGGCAAATGCTAGTCTAATTATATATCTATACTAATATTATAAATGTGAAAGTGTACGTCTGATCGGATTTTGCTAAAATTTAGGTTGGAGATGCTTAGAGACTTGGGAAAGGACGTAGGATACTTATTATCTAACAATAGTGTACGGTTCCCGCGGGATAAACTATTTTTTACGCAACAGAGTTGCGAGCATCATTCAGCTAGTAAATATAAGTGTGATCCAAATTAAAAAAAATATGAGCAAATACTCTTGTATTAAATTATGGGTACTAAAATTATTACAAACCTTGAGAACGTAGAGCTACAATAAACATCTCAAAGGGCACGATATGCCGAATGTAGGTTTTCGATCGATCGTTCTTTCAAAAACAATCAGTTCAAAATAGTTGTTCCATGATACTGTTATAAAGACCCCTGTTCAAAAACCAAACTTGTATTGCAATATCCCATAAGAACTTAAGTGATCTATAATAATAATTTAGTAGTACAAGTCTGCGCCTATCTATTTAGTTGTACAAGTCTGCGCCTATCTATTTAGTAGTACAAGTTTGCGCCTATCTATTTAGTAGTACAAGTTTGCGCCTATCTATTTAGTAGTACAAGTTTGCGCCTATTTAGTAGTACAAGTTTGCGCCTATCTATTTAGTAGTACAAGTTTGCGCCTATCTATTTAGTTGTATAAGTCTGCGCCTATCTATTTAGTAGTACAAGTTTGCCATTACCTATTTAGTAGTACAAGTTTGCGCCTACCTATTTAGCAGACCAATTTGCACCTTCCTATTTAGTAGTACAAGTCTGATTACCAGACTTTTTTTAGACCAAACGTAGCCTTTATTACTCTTTATCCTTTCCTTATCCAAATATTCGTAAATTAAGCAATTTTTGAATTCCACGCAAGCACGGGCAAAAGTTAAGTCCTACTAGTCCTCTTTCATACTTCCTACTAATTCTAATAATATTTTAAACGCGAATCACGCGAAAACGGCTTTACCAATTCTTATGAAATTTGGAATAAAGTTAACTGACAATTGACCCCCTCAATTAACATAAAATATACTTTTAACTGTGGGAAAATATTTTCACGTATATACCGCGGGTAACACCGTGGGGCTAGCTAGGTAGGTTCGCATAGAATAGATTCGATTCGTGTAAAACAAAATTTATTAAATGCTGATTATTATGATAGTGGGCTAAAAGATATACAGGATGTCAAAAAATCTCTGAATTCTGTTGAGAAATCTTCCTCTCAAAACGTAATTTTGTATGAACTTTGTATGCAGCTTATGGACTTTGACGTCACAATATCGGATCTCTCTTTCTAGCTAACTACTTTAAAGTTTTCTAACATTGTTATTTTCAATTTTATCAAAAAACTTATTGGGCTACATCGTTTTTCAATAGCGATAGCTTTGTTTTAAGAAAGAAAAAAAAATCATGCATCTTCCCTATTGCAAAGAAACTATTTCACGCTGTTAGCCGAATTTAAAACATCTCCGACTCAAACATCACGGATAATGTGAAAGCTCCCCAACCAGGTATTTTATCAAATCCATGGCGGTATCGTAAACATGTCATCGGCACGATTACCAGCCGGTCGGCTCGAGGCTGGCCGATCGAGAGATTTATTGTCGGACCTATCTTTTGTGTCCGCGATCTTTTATGGGATTTTAAGCATGTTTGGTTTGTATGATTTTATTGACAAGGATGAACTTAACTGAGAGTGAATCTGAAAATGGAGTTGAGTAATCGATTAAATTGGTATCAAATTAAAAAGGTAGGCTTGCGGGTAGGTACGAGGAGACATTTTAATATCGTATGTCTCGACTTTGTGTACCTCTTCCATTTCTAAAGTCATCATAAGAGTCTCCTATCATGCAAACGTAGACTTTGCTTCTAAAACGTACGAAACTTCTGTTACTGTTTTTTTTTCCTTTGGACACACAATTCCAGAGTTTTTACCATGAGTTCGAAGCAATAGTAATTATCGATACTCGATATTGTCTATGCCAATTTTAGGCGCTAGGGGCGCTGTAAAATGTTGCCATACTAAAAATGTACGTAGTCGCTATTGAGTATAAACAACAGATCGAGAAAGTGCTTATACAGATATAATAGTTCCTATCCTCTTAATACTAGTTGTTGCCAACGACAACGTCCACGTAAAAATGTATAAATTATTCCATTTTTTCGACATTTTTTAATTTCTGCTCGGCTCCTATTGGTTGAAGTGTGATGCTATACAGCCTATTCTTCGATAAATGGACTAACCAACACAGCGAATTTTTCAATTCCGGCTAATAGTTCCAGAGATTAGCGCTTTCAAACGAAAAACTCTTCAGCTTAATATTATTCGTATAATATAATAATATATCTATTAACGCTTTACACCACGTCAATCTGGCCCCGTGTTAAGTACCCGAAGGACTTGTGTTACAGGTAACAGACAACGGAAATATATTTAATACATTTAAACAGTACACACATTTAAGATTTTTATTATAAAATACACATATTTAATACTCATCTATGACCCAGGAACATTGAAAAACGTTTTGTTTCATCGGCGGGATTCAAACCCGCGACCCCCGGCGTGAGCTACCAAGGTGCTCAACCACTGCGCCACAGAGGTCGTATAGATATAAAGTTTGTTTGTTTGGATGCTTACGCTTCAATCAATAAACTACTTTTATTACAATATAATCATGTATGTATAGTTTATTAATTCGACAAGTTGTACAACCTGTGCGTCTTAACTAGGCACATGCCTCGACAAATTCATTTTGATAAAATGTTTAAAAAACGTTACAAAATGCCCAAAAACAGCAACAAAAATCTAGCTAAAATATCTATGCTTCGTATCGGTTACGTCAAAACGCCGCTGATCGGGTACTTTCTGAACATTATTCCCAAACTAATGAAAGAAACAATTCTCACTGTACTCATAAATAGAAAACTTTCTGTTGCTTTATTTGGACATTTTGTTATGTTTTTCATATTTGGTCATGTACCTAGTTCAGTCTCACAGTAGGTCTACGATGAGTTTGAAGCGATAGTATTTGTCTCGATAATGACTGCGAAAATCTCTTACATTAAGAATAATATACCGTACATCGGACGCCGCAAATGTCTCGTGCCACTCCACTGCGGTGTACGCGCCGCAGTGCTCTCAGTCGTACTCCAGCTTGCCGCACACTAGCGCAACAAACTTGTGTGTTGGGATACTGCAAGAATAGTTCAAGTAACGCGGGAAAATATAACGGAATATCTTTTCACCGGTAAATATTCTTATTTAGTTGTTTATAAATAAAATTCGAACATTCAATTACTTCGCACCTTTTTACATCTTTTGTCATAGAGTAAGTACATTCAGATTGAAATGTAGGTCGTAGAACAATGTTTCTACTCACATAGACGAATTTGAATATAATTTTACCACTGTGTAAAAACACGAGATTATTTAAATAAGTTAACTAATTTATCACATATAATATAATCTTTAGCTACATACTAATAAAAATTTGAAACATTAAATTAATAGTTAATATTACATATTTTTATTCTTTCCTTTCTTGGTAAAAACCTTCTTGATCGGGAAGGTTTAGAATAAACGAACATCAAATCGCAAAAAGGTTATATCTTGTCCTGTAGGTATAATATGTAGACAACGTTACAAATACGTAGCTATTCTCCTTAACATTAATCTCGTGTTAGCTCCATAATCCGTTGTTCAACGTGACACATCACAGACATTACGCGATAATTAAACGTTCGTAGTGGATATACGTCACACCACGAAGCGCATAGTGTACTGTAAATGTTTATACTGTGACATCATTGTCACATTTCAAATTTTGAAATTTAATTTCAGAATTTGAAATATTGATGTGGTTTTGGTCATCAAAAATATGACCATCTGTGACAAGGGGGGGGGGAGGGATGTAAAAACCATGAAATTTGTGTGACGTACTTTATGGATGGTCCCTTGTCACCCTTGTCACACTCTGTAAATATTTCATCTAATATTGTCGACCTACTCTAATCACCATAGTATGGTTTTACCATAAGTGATTTTACGAAAGCAATTTCCTAAAGCGCTAAATTATTAACGAATTTAATTACAAACGCCACATTAATGTCACTAGATTATAATATAGCGAAGTTGCGGAACACTGAAATAGGTCAACGTACGATTTTGTTGTATTCTAGCTTATACTTTAAAACTTTTTAGCTTACATTTTGAAACTATTTAGCTTATACTTTAAAATGTTTATTTATTTATTAGGTAAAACATATACTAGGAAAAGAAAATCGACAAGTTTCAATGAGTCTGAGCACGAGGAGAAGGAATTAAAAGGAGATTGTTTTCTCTGTTTTCATATTGTTTGTATGTATGCTCGAAGCTCGGTAAGTTATGAACGGATTTTGTTCCTGTTTGAAATGTTGGAAAGAGGATCGTCTGAGGATGGTTTATGTATTATAACTAGCTCTTGCCCGCAGCTACGCCCGCGTGAGACTTCATAAACTATACCGTTTTTACAACATTTTTTTGATTACTGCTCGGCTTCTGTTGGTCGTAGCCTTACAGCCTTCCTCAATAAATGGACTAACCAACACAAAAAGAATTATTCACTTTCGACTAGTCGTTCATTAGTTGAGGATATATCAAAATGAAATTTGCCAATCAGATAAACTTGGCTCGATTGTAAAAAATTCTAAAGTTGCCTCTTTTTAAAAACACATTTTCAAATCTACAGCTAAAAGATTAACCCAATTTTAATACCAATCTTTATCTTAGGTATTTATCTAATGAAATCGCTTAAATTAATAATTTTGTGCTATTTTCCAAAAGATGATACTTAAATGCCTACAAAAGCGCAGGCAAGGCGACACCGCGTCCATCGTCTTTTCCACGTCGGTCCAAGTTTCGGAACATGGAGCTTTTAATGGAAAAGTAGTAATTTAATCAAGCGTGTAGCTGAGGGTAAAAATGTTTAATCTAATACGTGTTGCGCTTTTGAGTAAACACGTCTCAACTTACCGACAAAAAGTTAGTAGCCTAAAGGTTTTTTTTTTCTAACGGGTATTTTTCTGCAAACCTCCCATGCACAATCCACGTTGATTATAATAAGCAATCAAAGACAAATATACAGGGTGTAAGAATACAAAGCGATATCCTGTCCTGTACATTACTGTGGAAGTTGCTGAAAGAAAGAAAATATTTTTGTGATTTCTATGGCCAACTCATGTCACTAAAGCTTGCCCAGTGCCCAAAAGATCAGATTTTTTTTGCTTTCTGCGTTGCCACTTTTACAGTGAAATCTATAATTTATGGGACACATACGATATTTATGATATTTCAAGAATAGAATTAGCTAGATCGACTAAGCCGTGTTCGAGTTTTACCTAAGGAAATAAAAAAATATATATATATATATATATATTTTTACAGTCGAATTAAGAAACCTCATTTTAGGGAGTGGGTCAAAATATTTTAATTTAAAGATTACACGAGTAATATACGTAAAGAATAAACGGAATGCTGTTTCAGCAAATACAAATCTAAATTCATCCCCCTCACACGAAACTTTACATTTTGCGCTGAAATGAATTTAAAACATGAGCGTGTCCCAGAAGGAAAAAAGTTTAAAACCAGTCCGAGGGACGAGAATAATTTATAAGTAACGGTTAAAAAGTGGAAATGGTTGAACCGATGGTTGAATGTTAATTAAATTTTCTTGTCTTAAACGGTTTTTAAGCAAAAATGAAACATTAATTTCATTCTTAAATTATATTTGCAAATATTCGGTAATCCTGATTTGCACCCCCGAATTTTTTTAAGCGGTACAACCGATTCTCATCAATGTCTTAATACAGGCTATGATGCCATATACAGAAACACACACACACGCGAAAATCGAATTTTGGCGCAACGGAGTTGCGGGTGTCACATGTACTCGTAGACTGTAGTTTCTTATATTTTTTATTTTATTGGTCAGTAAAATAAAAAATATAAGAAGCCACAGATAGTATGGATACTAGTTACTAAGCTTAAGTTAAAAGGGGCTCAGGACTCTCCTCCCGAAAAATAGGTCTAAATACGCCAATGCACAAAAAACACACACACAGACGCACACACAGAAAATCAAATCAAATAACATACGACGCGACGTCTCTATCGAAGCTCGAGGTAAAAACGCTGTAAAAATCTTAAGTCCCAAAAGTCCTGAAATCTTTCTCGTATAAGAAGTACAGAGTTAACAGAGCATTTTGGTAACAAGCATCCAAACCAATTCACTGGTAACGAGCGACAAAAACGTTACCACGTACCAAGCCCAACGGAAGAACCCCGCCTAACAAGCGAAACGATAGCCATTACTATTTCGTCTCTCTTTCGGGTTATTTTACCTGTAACGTCTTCTTTATGTTGACGACACAAGGATTAATATCTTCGAATCAGAGGTAAGAAGACTTTGAACTTCATCGGGAGGAAGTCGCAACCACAAATTTCGAATTGACACGTTTAAGTTCTGGTTCTGATAAGCAGTTTCTTTGGCGTCGAAACTAAAACATCTATTGGGCACTTTTTTGGGACGGGCAAAAAGTTTGGGTCAGTGCCCGGACCTATAGACAGACTAGGTGATGCTTGCGACTCCGTCGCTCCGAAACCATACGTACATACACGCGGGAATTGTACATTTTTTCGGGAGGCAAAATGTACAGCCGCCCTAAAAAGGCCACTTCGCATTATTGCCAACAGCAATTCATTTTGACATTCTTGTAAATAACTACTAATTTTGCAAAACAGTTATTTCACAATCAATTGAAAATTATTTTGAAGTAACTTTTTCATCAAAACTATTCGATTTTTTCACAAAAGGTATTAAAACGAATTGTAGAGCAATTCATTTGCAATATTGTTATTCCAACGTGTTTAGGTCCCCTGTTCATGCTTTGTCCTATCCCGACTTCAAGTGAAAAGTATCTCCATACTTTTTACCAAAATCGGTCCATAGATTTGCGTGTGAATAACAGACAGACACTTTCGTATTTTTAGTAGGTGTGAAGCTTTGAATGATAAAAAAAAGTTCAGTGCTCCGATAGATTCTTTCCTATGAAATGAAACAAAAAATTTATTGCCGTAGTTAAGGAAAGGATTTATCCTCTTTTTCTTATCCTACCGCACAGCAAAAATCTTAGTTACTAGCCTTTGGCCCGCGACTCTGTCTTCGTTAAAAATTTATACTTTCATCCTTAATAATATTGAAGTGTATTTATTAATTTGTTTGTCCTTATTTCACGCACTGACGCAGCATCCAATCGACTTCCTTAATTATGGCACAGATTTAGTTGAATGGATGGAGAGTAACACCGGCTACTTTGGTTTAAAAAAAACATTATTTCTGAAAGAGTCGTACTTTTAAAAGTCTCTAATAAATTTTCAATGGAGGTAAAGTTTGATGAGATAAAAATCTATATTTAAAATAACATGTGATTCAAAATAAATGGATGTTGAAGCATTTTTTGAAATTCTGCCCCTACCGGGTGAAAAGGGTCTTAAAGTATATATGTAATTTTTTACGAAAGTTTGTTATTTCCTAAGAAAAATTTTGTTTCTGAGCTGCTGAATCAAAATAAATAAATACGTGTCCAAGCGTTTTATGAAATTTTACTCCCAGTGGGTTTAAATGTTTGTATAAAAATACTTTTTAATGCGAGTGAAGCTGCGGGAAAAAGTTAGTCGATTATTTAACCTGCATTTCAAATTTCAGTCTAAACCGTCCAGTGGTTTGGGTTGTAGACAGATTACTATGTCAGCCACTTACCTTTGAGCTTTATATGAATATATAGGACGAGAGTTATCTGAATAGATAACCTTCGTCCTAAGTCTATCTATAAACTCTACAACTGGTTACCCGATGAAGCCTACAAATATGTAGGAAATAAATGGAAGAAACACGTAACAAACCGCAAAGAAACCATCTAATACGTCAGCGGTAAAATAACAATAAAAATTCCTACGCAATGTTCAACAGTCAATTTAAAACTATAAATGTATCATTCGTTCACACGATTTCGTTACCATACCTACACCATAATAAATAAAACATTCAATCGAATCCGAACATTGGAATTTACAGTTTGAGAGTAGTTCTCACAATCAAGAAATATTTTATCGGTACGCAAACACAAAATAAAAAAAAACCTATAATTCGTTTCATTGAAGTCTAGAAACCCAATTTCCAAGCCACACAGTAGTTTATTAGATTCTCCTCGGCATACACTTCGATTGTGCAAACAGCAGCCAAGTGTGTTTTCTTAGTACTCACTGGATTATTTCGTATATTTGAGAATACTGGCCGCACTCAGATATCGAAATATACTAGAGATCGCCTTTTGGTCGAAATTCGATCATAAAGTTTTTAAATCCATCGAGTAGAGGATCTATATAAAAATATAATCTATTCTCAATTCAATCACAAACTTCAATTTGGCATAAAGGTCATTAAATTTTATTTAAAAAAAAAAGAGACTTCAACCATAAAAAAGGTACTTTCGTGTATGATTATCGTGTCATGTCAAAATATTAAAGTGTGTGTAGCGTTATATGCAAGATTAAAGCATGTTTTAAGATATTATTGTCTTGCCACGCTCCTCCTCGATATGAACTATAATAGCTGGTAGAATTTTAATGCTTTTATGTCTTTCGTAAAAAGGGGTACAAAGTTTTCCACTCGCGTATTAATATTATATAGATTATAAGATCCAAAAGCGATCGTCTGGCATAGTTATAATAAAGTTTAAAAAATAATACATTTTTGGGTATAGGGCCTTTTTCCACGGAAAGAAAGAAAAACTTCCCCTGTAAAGTTTGCTCTTCGCGCCCTCTTTCGTAGGATACGACGGTATATGTTTTTAAAATAAAGTTTTAAACCCGGCGACCGATCTCTATCGGCACGCAATAACCCATCTCCGCAGACAAAATCGAATTACATATTAATGGTTAGTTTCACTTAACTTTGTTGTTAAATAGAATGGGTACGGATTACACGGTCTGGTTACCGCAGTAAAAGTACTCGCGCTGGACGTCAGATATTTTTAAACAATCATCGTCATCACATTTTGCCGTGGGGGAGTCCTGCTTCGGCACTAATGGGCAGGCACGAGCGGATACCAGTGTCTCACGGAAAGCTGTCGTGAAGAAGCGTTAGTAAGGCGCCAAGTTGAAAATGCTTTACTGTGTTTTGAAAACTTTAACCAAAAAGAATTTTATGACAGAATAGTTTAGTATATATAAAATGAAAAACGTATCTAAATATTTTTAGTTAATCAAAAAATAGAAAGTAAAATAAGAAAACTGGGTGTTATTTATTAATTTTTGTTTATGTCATGACTTCCGGTACCAAGTTTTTGACTCCAACTTGAATTCCTCAGAGACTCCTTTAAGTTAAAGTAACTTAAGCATTCAACACTTAAGGGACATAAGCCCGGTTAGTGAAAACGTACAACCCTAATCTTGGTTTAAATTAGCCGCGATTAAGCTGAAAGACACAAAAAGCCGCGTCTCTCTCCATAATTAAGTGTGCGAATTCTCGCGCAGTGACTTCATACTTTGAGGTGTAAGAATTTCATCATAAATGTAACACGTTTTATTACTTCACAAAATGAATAAAATCAAAATTAGTTACATAACTGGGAAATAAAAAAATCCCCCTTACTATAAAAATTATACACCGTATATAACTATTCAAGGTTCACTATTTTTTCTGGCATTTGGATAACGTCACATGACAGAAAAAGACAGCCAACCTTGAATACGAGAGGGAATGTGCGTTGTGCCCAATGGAAGATCTTCCGACCGGGCGAGGTGTTATGCCCAGGCCGAAGCCCACGTGATATATGTCAGTTGATGTATATATATATATGTACCGCCGAGCTTAGAAATCAGGCGCATATATTTTTTTCGATTTAGTATTTATTTAGTAAATTATTGGTTAAGATATTTCATTGCCTATCGAATAAACTTATTTTATCGATAATATATATTTTATGATAAAAATACGCTGATTGATTTTTTATTCAAAGACTTGTCTAGGACAAGAGCTATACATCAAATTATTTTCATTTCAAGCTATTTTTCCAGTCCTAAACTCCTTCCACTTATGTCTTCCATTATGAAGGTTTTGGTCAGGGGTACTTTAGTAGATATCCAATTGTGGAATAGGGGGGGCCTCAGTTATTTTTAACAGGACTATAATATTATTCCACAATATTATCCTGATAATAGCGATAAATTAATATGTAATTATTCTCCTCAGAAATGAGGTTTCTATTCTAATCAAACATGACCAATAGGTATTCAGATTTATTTTACCTTCCTCAACTCCTTAATAGCAACGACATAAAGGTGGTTAGGTTATGTTGTATATGAAACTTTGCGAAATTTTTGTCAGATACAATACTCATTCATCGCCCACGTACAAAGTTCGCTCAACATTGTGCAATGGTGTTACACAACACATATTTGGCAAATGAATTATCCTTAGATTAATCATTAATCTGAGAGGTGTGAGCAAATTTTGAGTAGGTATTTGAGGCAAGTTGAAACGTTGGCTTATAACTCTCCTATTACACCCCAATACGGCACTGCAAACCTGGCTAATGAGAAGAAAAAAAAATATCCAAAAAAAAATATTTAATGCAAGATGTATTTTTATATGTTGTAGTTGAATATTTAAAGAATAGAAAAAATGATAAGACCCATTATTTAGAAGGGGTTTTAGCATTGACAGGCGCGTGCAAAAATAATTATGCGAAAATTACATAGTATAAAAATGTATCTGTGGCAATATATTTATAAATGTGTAAAATTTTAATACAAGATTTTTCATCACTAAACAATCTGATTCCATAATATATTTTTGTACAAATTCCTTTGTTTTTTTATCAAGTTCTTTTTTTAGACCCCGCTTCTCACCAGCCAGGTCTGCATTTCCGTATTGGGGTGTAATAGGAGAGATACATTACAAGGTTTCAGCTTGCCTCAAATACCTACCCAAAAATTACTATCAGCTCTCGGTTTATATATCTAATCAACATGCTACTGGGAATAAGAAAACGAATCGATAATATATATGCTAATATTGTGAATGGAAAAGTGTAGTTGTTCGTTTGTCCCTCCTTCAAGCTCTAATGAAGCAACCAATCGACTTGATTTTTGGCAGAGACTTAATTAAGAAGGCGACGATTTTGGTCTAAGAATGTAAGTTACTCTCTTTTGCCTTTAACTCTTCAACTAAAAATTGGATTTCTACGAATGAAAATATCCTTGCAACATAATATGCGTGTGTCCATTTCAAAAAACCCCCGGACGCTCCTTCGACGCTCTTCGAACTAAGATAAATCCGGGGAAACCTAGACGGATAGTAACTTTAGCCCAACAACGTTTCCGTCCGGAGAGAGCACTATTTTAGACGTAGCCAAAATAAAACAGCGAAATAAAACTAAAGGTAAATGCCCGTAAACAAAAATCTGTAACCATTTACTAGTTGATCCCCTGAGCTTACCCTTACTAGAGATTTTTCTAGTTTTGTAAGGATTTAAATGTAAACTAGAGGTCGTCCTGTGGTCGAAATTCGACCAAAAATATTCAAATCCATCTTGTAGAGGAGCTATAAATCACTATAATCCATTTTCAATTCAATCACAGACTTTAATTTGACATAAAGGTCTCGTTGCCAGGCCATTAAATTTTATTAAAAAAAAAACACAGACATCAACAATTTTTCGTGTATGATTATTGTGTCACCTCGAAATTCTATAGTTAACACCTGAAAATTAAAACCACATCAATATTTCAAATATTGAGATTAGATTTCAAAATTCGAAATGTGATGTCACAAAACTGAGGACCCATCCTACGCCTAGTCACACCATGTCACACTTCGACGACCCCATTTCGTCCCTGAGAGGAGTTCCTCGATAATAAAGTCAGAAACTATAATTTTTAACATTTTTAGTTACATTTAATATATTCTTACATATTAAAATTTACGAGTTGTGTTAGCATAGTTATGTTAGTCTTAAGTAGAGAAAGAAAAAAGCATATTCTTAGTAATTAGATAACTGTTAAAATAGTGTTAAGTTTAGAGAAAATAAAAGCTTTTGTTATAATTTTATTATTTAAATTTATTTTTTAGTACTTTTAGCTCGGTAAATGTTCGGATCAACGCATTTTGCGTTGAGGGTTAAAATAGGATCTCATCTCTCCTCACCGTCTCCAAAAATATAAAGGTTTTGTTATCACTGATTAACTTTCTCCCCGTGTCCACAAATTCTTACACCGTAATAAATAAGTAACACAAGGAGGAAAAGCGAAAGAAAATTCCCTTCAATTTACGCTGAGCTAATTTTAATTTGTCTCAAAATTCAATTCGGGAAAAAACTCAACAAAAAAGAGACAATATTTTTGTCACCAGTGCAGCGTAAAATTTATAACTTTTCAAGATATTTCTACTTTGAACAATTTGCACATAAACTTCTAGAAATGTTTAAGTACAAAGCAACCGCGACGACTGCAAGCGTGGTTGAACTATCAATATGTGTTTTATTGTTTATTTAAGACTATGCATATCACTCAATAAAATATTATAAGATATTCTTAAATAACACTTTTATTAATAACTATAAACTGGTAATTCACAAAAGTAACAACCTTAAAAAAGGGACGTTCCAAGAGGCGGAATTTTTTTTTCTGATCGTTTCGGTCGAGTAGTAAATGAAGAGCTTTAAAAATGAATTCTAGAAATATAAATAACTTGATGTTTTGACTGCAATGTTTCCTGCTGTCGGATTTTCTGTTTTTGAATATTTAGCTTGTTAAAAATTGAAGAATATTCTCACGCCAAACCAAAATATATTTTGAGCTGCTGTTTAAAAAACAGTTAACACCAATTGTTGATTCGAGTCGGACATTACCGTACCATGTCGAATACACTGGTACCTAATAATGTTAGAAATCGTGCGTAAAATATACGATATAGACGTGTAATAATAGCCTTTATTACCAAGGAATAACGTCGAAGTAAATCCGATAGAGTAACCCGTACTCTATTAATGATTTTAACCACGTTCGCCATGGCGTGTCTGTTATAAACAGTTCAATTATGTTTTGAATCAGTTAGCAGAAGTTACGGAATCGAGAATTTTCAAATTCCCTGTTCCTCTAACTGGTTAGCCTAGAAAAATTTAAGTTATGACCTAGGAAGAACTCGCATAGAGTCGTTTAAATAACTTTTGCCCTTTGTTAGGATTCCGTACCTAAAGGTTAAAAACAGGACCCTATTACAAGACTTAGACGATAAACGTACGTCTGTCTGTCTGTCTGCACTGCATCTCAAGAACGGTAAAAGCTAAAGTCGAAATTTTCACAAAATATGAATTTCTGTAACCAAACAAAATAAATTAAATGTTTAACAGTAGCTCTTATACTGTTGTATAAGTAACGTACGTGTACTGTTGTATGAGTAACAAAGTACGTGTTTATTTACGGTTTCGTCATATTGATACTAGATGGCGGAGCAGTACGTCTACTTCTCGTTGTTGCTTGACATGCCGTGACTGTTAAAAGCTGTTCAACTTTCAGAAAGACGTTTTTTCAAATTTTAGCTCTTTACTGTTCGGAATCGTTTGTGCGCGAGTCAAACTCGCACTTGGCCGGTTGTTTTCGACGGTTTTTGCTTATTTCTCGCTCCCGTAAATCACAAGTGTCATTAAAAAGCCTATAACCTCCTCCTCATCAAATAGACTACCCAAAAAACGAATTTTCCAACATGATTAATTTTTGAGATCAGTGCACTTATTACAAAGAAGCAAAATGGTTGTATAATAATAAAAAATATATAAAAAAACCAAAACCCATAAATAGTAAAATAAAAAATAAAATCACAGATATTATTTTTCTAAAAACCTACGATTTATAAAGAAACGAGTAAGTAAGTCGTACGAGGAAATAGTGTACTAATTAGTATATTTCGTAGTAAATTTGGAATATGCAATCGAGCCTTACCAAAAAAAAAGCCTATATTACTCTCCATTCTTACAACCAAGTATAATATGCCAAATCAAGATGATTGGTGATTTCATTGGGACTTAAAGAAAGGACAAATAACACATTCCCGTAGAATTTGAATGTATTTTGCCGGTGACATAACTATATTTAATGGTTAGTTGTTACAAACTCGCCATTGGCATAGGACAGGTGACGTCGTAATCCCAATCACCTGCCGAGGCAGTTGCTTAAAATACTAACCAATATGTTGAATACAAGTTGAATGTTGTAATGTAGCCCTGTATTACAACATTCAAATCTATACTAATATAATACATGCAAATGTATGTTTGTTTGTCCTTCTTTCACGCCCTAACGAAGCAACCAATCGACTTGACTTAGTTGAAAGGATGGACATATAGCCCATGCGCTTATAGGCTACTTTTGGTCTCGTTATAGGCTATTTTTACGCGACGTTTTAATTCGTGCTGATCACAAGTCACTCAGCCACATTGTCTTTTAAAACTAATTTGAAATATTATAGCAATTTTTTTTACAGTAGTCAAGCCTACATTAAGGGAAATGGGAGATAATGTAGTTTTTCCCAAGTTTTCACATTATAAGGTAGTGCTCCCGCGGGAAATTGTGGAAATCTTTTCCGGAAACTACACCTTGTGAACCACCTTGTTATGCTAGGACTTAGGAATAGAACCCACGATCTAGCTATCTTACTAATATTATAAATGCGAAAGTTTGTGAGTTTGTGACTTTATAAGTATGTTTTGTTTGTTACTTGTTCGTACATAAACGGCTGGACCAATTTCGATGAAATTTGGCATGGGGCTAGGTAGGGCTTAGGTACTAAAGTCAAGTCAAAACTTAAGACAGAATTTTGCCGTTTTATATAGTCTTGAGCCAAATTACGGCGATTCAATCATAGCAGTTGTGCGCGACTGAAAAAGTATGTCGGAACCGCACATTTTAAAGCAGTAAACTCTATAAATCGTCTTTGACTCAAAGACTCTATAAATCGTCTTTGAGAAAAAAACTAACATTAGACAGCTATATCACCTCTCTGTATAAGCGACAGCACGATTTACGAGACCAGCAGTGCCATCTATAATCGAAACAGTAACGTAGCTAACATCCGTGATTCGGGCGTTTAATAAATTAAAAAAAAACATTCAATAGGATTGAAAAGTATTCTATTTTCATGATAATCTCTAATAATATTCTAAAGGCCTGTTTCATTACTTCAATTTACATGTTTTCTTGTTTTATTTTTAAATAATAGTGCGAATATAATATGAACTAAGTGTTTTTCACCTGTATGTGCATAACGTCGTATTTTTGTCTTGTTACTTTTGTTGAGCAATGTGGACCATTAGTTATTACCTATCAGACAAACGTGTTAATAGTAAGATCTTCTACCATATTAGTTTACAAAGACAGACACAATGGCACATGCACTTAGCTTTATCTATTTTTTATATCATCTCTTGTAATTAGTACGATGTAATTATACTCGTAGAAGATACCAGATTGTATGGGAACGGAGACAATGGCTTCTAGAAAACCTTGATTTATATATACGGGTCCATTCAGAGGTCATGAGTGTCATGACATAATGTTACGTCAGGTCTAAACCGATGAAGCGATTTTGATTTTTTGTATTAAATACTTTTGAACACACTAATTTTGGCACAACGAAATTGCAGGCGTATACTTCAAACGTAAACTTACTTTTCAGAGCGTCCGTAGCCTGGTGGGTAAGACTTTTAGTTCGCACATGAGAGAGTGCAGGTTCAAACCCCGGTGGAGGCGTGTACCAATGAGACATTTTCCAATCTCAGGTACATAAAACGGATGCTCTTTGCCGTCGGAGAGCCAGGCACGAACGGGCCGGCTTTCGTTCAGTGAGTGAGTTTACCGGTGGCCCAACTTCCCTATCCCTATTCCCTCATAAAGGCCGGTAACGCACTTGCGACTCTTCGGACGTCACGAGTGTCCATAGGCGACGGCACTTGCTTTCCATCAGATAACCTGTATGCTCGCTTGCCCCCTAAATATCATAAAGAAAATCTATAGTGCTTTCGGTCAATCAAAGTGGAACCTTCAGTCAAAAAAATTGACATTTTTATACATTACCGCGATAAGTAATGTGTGGTTAATGACCACGACCGTCTAGATCTAGATTAACCGAAAGCACTATATTTGTACCCGCCTGCTCTAAAAGGATGGTTATATTTTTTATATCTTCTGAGAACAATTTTGTTTTTTGCATGTACGTGTCTGCAACTGAATATTAAATAACAGAAAAATATAACTGTCACGAATCGTTTCAACAGAACGAGATCAACGGCCGCTCACCTGTCACGTCACGTCATGACATTCCGGCGCTTTTTGCGAATGACGCGCGTGACGCCATTCGTCCCACACCGGAGGCCGATTCTCATAACTCGAATCATTCGAGAGCTTTCGTCGTCACTTCGAGAGCATGCAGCTTCTTTCACATCACGTGCGAGTCTGAGTGTCCCTCTTCACGACATAACCGCCTATCCAATATTGCTGTAATTTTATCCCGGAAATATTTACGGTTCCCGCGCGATAAACGAATTTTGGCTCAACGGAATTGAGTCATCTAGTGAGTAATGAGCACGAGCGATCTACGCCACATAAGAGGCATGTGATGTCAGTTCTCGACTCTCAAGCGTCGAAACTAGAATACTTCCAGTGTAGGTTGTCACTCACTCGAATCACTGGAACGAATGTGATATTCGAAACTTAAGAATCGGGCTCTCTGAATCTACGATTGTATATCGAGTGTCACCCGCACGCGTTCACAACTGATAGAAATTTTGCTCCAATAAATCGTATTTTAATGTGAAAATATTTTTTTCTATAAGAGGTGATTTTTTTGTGGAAATATGGGGGTTGTATTACTTTGTTAAGTAACTAAGTTCTTTTTAGTAAACTCATGTTTAATATTTTACATAACATACTGCCTGGAAAGTGAAACTTTATTCACTAGCGAATTACTAAGCTGATTACAAATTGCAGCATCGAGTCACTTTATAACGTTTCAACCTAAATTTTCACACATTGTTTTAAAATTTGGCGCCACAAATCACAAACAAAACATTTGCAAGAGTTACGAAAGACGCTGCCAAGCGTAAACATTCCCGTTCCGGACGGTGGGCAGACCGATAACAGGAGCATTTTTTGTGGACCTACAAGAGACCCAGAGACGAGGGCTTATTCTCCAAGAGTTTCTCATTGACGCTAGGTGTTATACGAGGTAAGATAATTGGGCACCTGTATATCACCGTAAAGTTTCATTCTGCAGCAGGACAATACGAAATCAGTTTTATTTAAAATCTGTATTTTTTTAAGTTTACGTATTCCCACGTTGATGCCTACACGACGATAAAATTGTGCTTATGGGGGTTCTACACGACGGGAACCTTTAGCTGGAGACTACCTTACGGACACATGTTAGCATCCGTAGCCTAATTGTAAAACCTTTGGTTCGTACTCAAGAGGGTGCATGTTAAAAAACGGACGGAATTGCGGGCAAGAGCTAGTATATAATATAACATACACCAATTATTTTAGTTATATATAGTATAATTCCTCTATGAATGTAAGTTTAAGAATGAAAGCGTTCTGTAAAAAAATTTTTCGGGTAATGTGCTAAACGTTTTAACGTATATTTATTAGAGGTTAAACTTACTTCGATGGCTAATGTACAAGCCTTAACAAAAGCAGAACAGTCGTCTTGAGCGCATAAAGGTCATTAACCTACTTCAATTTATTTATTAATTAATTTAAGTGGGCTAGATCGAATTATCCGATTTCACGATTCCGGCAAACGTTCGAGCCCAAAGACTCGTCTAATATTGATTGCTTCCTCTAATCCACCGATTTCGGATTTAGTCGCTATTTGTGGTTCTCTTATCTGAAAATTGAAGCCTATGTCCAATTCGACAACATGGGAAAGATCGGCACGACTGGGCCGGTCGAAAATAGCGTTATTCATGTAAGCCTGCTTTGGGAACATGGTGTTTTACCAAACCAAAAGCAGCCTATTACTCCACATTCTTTCAACTAAATCAATGCCAAATCAAGTCGATGACTCGTTAGAGCGTGAAGGAAGAACAAACAAACATACTTTCGCATTTGTATACATAATTAGCTGCTATAAAAACTTACAATATTGTTGAAACAACATAATAATTACTTTTTATCTTATTTATGTTAGAATTATTCATACAAACTTGCACGAGAGGAAATTACAATTTCCAATACAAATATTACAATCGAGTTTACGTTGGCGCCGACCGGAAAGAAAACTCGTATACTTTTGCAGAAAAAAGTGAATTGCTTACCATAAGATTGATTGAATTATGAAGAAACAGTTATCACACAGCTAATAATATTGCCGCCCGGTAGTGAGTGTAAATAAGGGCAAACAAACAAATACACTATCGCATTTATAATATTAGTAAGGATTACAGCGTTAATAATTATTACATTAAATTCTCTACCTCGCTACTGAGACGGCAAAAAAAGCCAAAATGAAGTTCTTGATGCTGTTTACATCGTTACAGCAACTCGGGGGAAATGTACTCGTATGTACAATAGGGAATATGCATGATTTTTTATTATTTAATTAAATAAATCTTACGTTATTGAAAAACGATGTAGTCCAATCA